>JAPYYQ010001270.1:2158-91680 GCA_030522585.1 Anagyrus pseudococci
CCAACTTATGTAATCGCACGAATTGTTATCCATATGTATTATGTATTGGCTATTATGGACCTCGAGTCCTTAGCCACCAATAAACACTCACTCACTCACACTCTCTTTGTCGCTTAGTTCGCCGAAGCCGAGAACGACGGGAATGACGTGCCTCGCTTCCGCGGCGGTGCGGCCGGTCGCCGGCGAAACCCATAAACGCCGTTGCCAAATCGTCGGCCGCCCGGGGCGAGAGAGAGAAAGAGCTCTCTCTCTCTCTCTCTGCCGTCCGGCGCGACGGCTTCCTCCTCGTTCTCTCTCTAGCGCGCACGTCCGCGCGCTCCCTCGGCGATCTCTCGCGGCCTCTGGCTCCCCGTTCCTAGCCCTCCTCGTTTGGCAGGCCTCTCTCGCAGTAGCGTCGGCGGCGGCAGGTCCGTTCTTCTTTTTTCCTCCATCCGTCCCTCCGTTCTTCCCGACTGTCCGCTCCCTCTCTCTCGTTCTCGTTTCCTCCCGGCTGGCTCGCTCTCATTCTATCCTACTGCGACGAGCTTCATTGTCTGCTTCGTCTATATATCCCCTTCGGCACGTCTCACCTTTTTCGATCGCCGGAGCCGTGCGCGCTGCTGCCGTCGCGCGTCAGCCTCGCCGTTCTCGTGGTGGTCGTTGTAGTCGGGGAGCGCGCGAGTTTCGCGATTGGAAAGCCTCGCAGCTCTTCGCTTGGCTTCGGCATAGCGACCTTCTTTTTCTCTCTCCTCCGCAGCTGCCGAGCTTATACAGCGCTCCCTCTCGCTTTTTCTCTCTCTTGACGCGTCGCCGGGCGTATTTCGGTCCCCGGCTGCCGCCGCCTCGCGCTAGCTGCCGTTTTTTCCGATCGCGCAATTCTCCTTATCCTCTCTTTCTCTCTTGCTCTCTACACTCGTCCCTGTTCTTCTATCTCGTTCTCGCTCTCGCGTTGCAGTCGTCTCGGGTGGCTCCCACGCTCGGGCATTATACGCTGCGTTGCAAAAATCCAGCCGGGCCCAAGTTCAACTGCCTGCGCCTATGCATGTGTGTATCTGCGCGCGGCTCATTACGCGCGGCATCGCGTTTCTCCATTTTCGTCGGTCGCCGGCCTCGCCAGAGTGTTCGCGATCGCGCGGCAGGGGAGCAGAGGGGCCAGGGGAATTTCCGCGAAATTCGCGTGCGCGTAAAAAGCGCCGAGCTACTGCAGTAGCAGAGCGGGAGGGAGCGAGGGGGCAGCAGCGCGAGCGGAAGGGGAGGTCCGTGGCCGCGCGAAATCGGCCCGCCAAGCGGCGAGAGCGAGAGAGGAAGAGCTGCTGCAGCGGAAAAGAAAGAGGGAGCAAGAGGAGAGCGCGCGGAGCTGTAGTAGCGGCCCGAGCACGGACCGGAAAGCCGGCAGGGCGCATTTAATTAGTAATGCCGTATATATACCGGCTCTCTCCCCCGGCCCCCCGGCCTCCCTTCGCCCCACCCGCTTTTTATGCGTTCCCTCTCCGACTGCCGCTCCGCACCCTCGGCCCTCCATGCTCTCCCCGCTGGCTCTCGCTTTTTTCTTTCTTCCCGGCTCGCTCTCGGCTGGCCGATCTCTCTCGCTCTCTCTCTCTCTCTCTCTCTCTCTCTCTCTTTCTCGTCGCGCACCGGGGAAATTACTGCGCACTTGTACCCGCCGGCAAATATAATCGGATGCGTTAGTCGATCGGATATCCGCGAGTGCTTGCACGCTTACGACCATATACATATATCTATACGCATATATACGTATATACGCAGCTATACTCGGACTATGCTCACTTAAGAGACGTTTCGGAAATGATTGCCTACCTACATGCACGTAGGCAGCCGCTTTATATACGGGGCCGGGCTTTAGCGCAGTTAGCGATCTACTTATTACGCTCGATTGGTTCTGCTTGCTCCCACTGCTTTTCCGCGCAGTTCCGTTCTATGCCGACGAGAAAAGCTCATCACGTCTCACAATAGGCTAAATTAGCCTGCGATGCGGAAATTAATATGCGAGCTGTAAAAATAGTTTAATTCGGTACAACGAGTAGAGCGGACGAGAAACAACAAGAGAAAAAAAAACACAAGCTTCGATAAAGTCGCACGTAAACGTTTCATACTTCCTCGATTCGTGATACTCTTCATTTGGAACGTCTGTATTATAAATAAGCCAGCCTATATACGTAGTTTAGTCGCGTACCCGCGAGCGGGAGTCTTCGATCGCTCTCGGAAGAGTAGCGATAGCTCTATCTCTCCGAACAACAAACCATATCCGGCCGCGTCATTATCTCGTGTGCGCGACGCGGTCGAGCCTCTGTATAAGCATGCTCTCTCCCTCTCGCTCGCTTTCCTCCGAGCTAAAATTTTCCGTCTTTACAGATTTACCATTTTCCATTCCGGTAATCCGCACCTCCCCCCTCGACTTTGCTTCAAACTAGACGCCCTCGAAAAGTAAGTTAAGCAGGGGAATATATTAAAGCAAGCCAAGGCCCGGGGGCAGGGTAGATGATTCGATAACCGTGGCTCACAGCCCCCCGAGGTTAGCCGTGTACATTCGCGACGAGTCGAGAAAAAAGATGGAGAGGCGCTCGGTGCAAGGAGGGAGGACGAGAGAACGTGCGAGAGTGAGTAACAGGCCCCCGTGAGGAGAGAGGGGCGACGGCTGCGTTGGCCGCGCGCGTCGGGTCTCGCTTTCGCGGCCGCTTCCTCCGCAGAGCAGACGCGCAAGAGAGAGAGCCCCCCGGGCCCTCTCTTTTAACAGGCCAGCAGCAGCAGCGGCGGTAGTGGTGGCGTCGGCAACAGCCCATCAGCCATCCTGTCATTGACAGGATGCGAGGGTCCGCGGGAGCGCGCCTCGCGTTTCGCCGCTCTCTCGCGCGCTCCCCCCATGCTCCTCTCTCCGTTGCACGCTCCATCTCTCTCTCGAGAGAAGTGCACATGTCCGCTGGGCGGTCGGGCCAACGGCGGCTGCGGGAGAGGGACGTGTGCGTCGAGCGTGCGTTCGCGGAGCACACGCAGCTGAGAGAGAGAGAGAAAAAGAGATGCAAGTGGCGACGACGGCAGCGTTAGTGCGCTACCCCAGCCCCTCGGATTTTTCCGGGGATGACTGATGCCACATAGAGAGGGTCTGCCTCTCAAAGATTCCTGCACCGCCGCCTCTCTGCCGGGAGTCCCGGGACGCAGGTATAGGGTATGCGTGTTTAAAGGACGCTTTTACGACAGCCCGCTCATATTTACCACTGCATGCAGTCGTCGATGTTCGACGCTGTATAGGAGAGGGAGCGCGGGTCAGATTATAGCCAGTCCCCGACGACTAATCGCGCCGGCGGCCTCGGCGTCACACTTGTGCGTCTTTACCGCTCGGCGGGATTTTAGCCGACTGCGTGTGCCGCAGCGCCCGCAGAGAGCAAGCGCTGCATAATCCGAGAACAATGCCAACGGGGCAAGGGGAGGAAAGCAGAGAGAGAGAGTGGCTCTCCAAGCGTGCGATAACTCGTCTAGTCGATCGGCCCCTCTTTCTTTTTCAGCCTCTCCCGCGAGGTTTATCTATATCTCGTCGCTTGTTTTCCATTCGCCTCCCGTTATCGCGGAGACGCGCGCCTCCGCCAACTATACGGAGCGTCCAAAGCGTCGACCGAGTGTCGAGACGTCGTGTCGGACCGCGCTAATTGTCCCGGCTCTGCCGAAGCAAACCCGACGCGCAATAAGCAAATGGCCCGAAGAACCACGAGGAGGGGGGGGGGGCGAGTGTAAGGGTGTTCACAGCCGTTACGCCGGCAGGCCAGCGGGCATTCCGCTAATTTATACGCCGCGGCGCCGGCCGCGAGATAATCTATCCGCCGCATCAAACTGTGAATTATTTGCAGGAGCCCCGGCTGCTGCTATTGCTGTCTTTGACACGTTTTAACAAAGCTGACCCTTGCCAACGCGCTATAATGCTTATACACCCTCTTGCCGCACAGGCGCACACATTGACGCGCTTGTATGGAGGAGAATGCCGTGAGTGTGTGCCGGGCTTACCACACACACATAGCTTGGCCAGACGCGTATGTGTACGGAGCGGGTATATAGCGTGCGAGAGAGCGTTCTCGCGCGGCGAGAGCTGGCCCGCGTAATTGGGTCGGCGTACGGGCCGCGCACATGCACACCCACACGTCCAGGCTCGTTCAGGTACACACATAGACGCGTACGTGCATGCGGGGGTCTCGGGAGCGCGTTGCGGCGCGCGCACGCGAAACTGCGGTTTTTCATTAGCATAACGTGCCGGCTGCCGTAGCTGTAGCGCATGCGCTCCGACTCTCTCCCTCTATTTCAAGCCTCTTCTCCCTCTATATAGGCGAACGAGCCTCGGACCGAGCCGATAATTAACTGCGCGCCGATGATTTATGCGATAGGCGGCGACGACGACGACGGTAGCGTCGTCGTAGTTGTCGTCGACGTCGTCGTGCCCCGAGAGACGAAAAATAATCGCGGCCTATCGATCCACGCCGCGGAGCCAAAGTCCGTTGTTCTCCTCCCACTCCTGCTTTGCCACCGTAGCTGCATACTTGCAACCTATACCTAACTACTGCTCATACGGCGATAAAAAAAAAATAAACAATGCCGAGGACCTGCAGAAGAGGACGAGGAGGGGGAGGTGACGAGTGGTTGTAACGCTTCTTAACGGCACTTTTAGAGCTACCCACTCTACTCTGTACATTATACTCGCTCTTCCTCCCTCAGCCGCAGCCGCACGTACACGCGCGCACAGCGACGAGAGAGAGAGAGGAAAAGAGATTACCAGAGCGGAGTGTTTATTTTCGTTTTTATTGGACACTTGTTGGCCGCTCTCTCAGTCTCTTTCTCTCTCTCCCTCACGACGTTATTGTACTAGCACTCGACGCTTATACCGATAAGATCTTTCTCTCTCCCTGCGCGTCCCAGAATTTTGCAAACCTATACATATACGACATGTCAACGAGTATCGCAATCTCAACACTCCTCCTCGTATATATTCCCATGGATAATCGGCAATATAATCTGTAGTGCGACTAATGAAGCCGTAATTGCATATTAACGGCTCTCCACGTATAGACACTCTCGGGGCACTTTGTCCGAGTGTCATTCGAGCCCCACGTGTATAGAGCGGAAACGAGAATTTCGTCTTGCGAGTAAATAACAGCTCTCTTTCTGCGTCACCTAAGCTATATCGCTCCGACAAGCTAACGTAGGCTCTCCCCCTTGACCCCACCCGACGTGCCTGCTATAGTGGGCCACATCGCGCGCTTGATAATTATTTTTCCACGCGCGATATATTCCCGGCGCGCGAACAAAAGAGAGAAAAAAAGACGAGAAGCGGAATTTATCAGGAGTACAGTGACCCGCGAGTGTATTGCGATGGGCGGAGAGGAGAGGGAGGAGGGGAAAAGGAATACCTCGCGACTCGGTTTATTCGCGCTTCGTTCGCACTTTCGAAATTTCGACACACGCGCGTGCTGCGCGACAAAAGAACGGCGTAGCAGCGACAGCGCGTAGACAGTGCTCGCGTGTGTATCCGCCTCTGTTCTTTTCCATCTCTCTCTCTCTGTCTCTCTTGCTGGCTCTCGAGCTCTTTGTCGCGCGAAAACGAGCCGCACACGGGAGGGAGTGGGTGGGGGGGCCGAGGGGAGGCTGAAGAATGGCAGGGAGAGAGGCAAAGGGGGAAGAGAGCGAAGCACGTACGAGGCGCGCGCGCGAGAGAGAGGCGATCAATTAACGCCGGATAATTATCATAACGACAATGCAGCCCGCGTCCGAGAGCGAGAGAGAGCCTATGCAAATCAGTGCAAATGCCCCGAGCCGCTGGGACTCTGTACTCGTGAACGAGCGGACGGGGCGGGGATGGCAGGGGGAAGCAGTCGCCGGCCAGACGCGCTGTATACGCCGCTAGCCGTTCTCTCTCTCTCTCTCGTCGACAATAAACTGCACAGGAAGAGAGCTCGACTGGAGGGCCGGGGACACGTAGGGAGAGACCGGCAGAGGGGAAGACGAAGAGGATGAGGAGGAGGAGGAAAGAATGAGAAAGATGGCGCGGCTACGGGGCGGGGGGGGCAAAGCCGAGAGTGGCCGGGCCGGAATTTCGTTAATTTATATGTATCCTGCAGAGAGAGAGAGGCAACGGCCCTCGCTAGATAAACGTATCGTAAATTGCAGCGCTGCGAATTACGCGGAAACACGTGGGAAAAACCTGCACGACCGCCCACCCGACAACCGTGCTGCGCTCTTGTTTGTGCATTTATTAGGCACTCTTAAATAAGAGCAGCTCTTCAACAACGAATAATCCGTATCCCACTATTTTTCTAATAACGATTTCTGGAATCGTTTCGAATCTGCGTTTCGTTTTGAAACCAACGAAATTTGACCCATGGGATGTGTTTATGCATTGAATTACGAAAATCGTAGCGTTAATTGTAATGATACTGATGTAGCAAGCGATAATTACCAAACTGCCAAGTAGAAAAATAAAAGCTCGAAGAAAGGGAAAAAATTGAGGGAACGGTATAAAAGGGGGAAAGTCTGTCGAAACGAAAAGGGGGAGAGGGTTTCGGGTCGAGCTGCAGTGAGAGAGAGAGAGAGGAAGCGATGGGTGGAAAATGAAAATTTACATAGATTTATGCAGAGCTCACGTATTCACGTGCACTTCTGTAATATCAACTCATCCAGAGTTTATGAACCACTAAAATAACCAGCAAAGCAATTACTCTTTAAGCATCGAGCTCAACCGTGCGCGATGTAACTTTAACTCACTTCAAACGTACGGCCTGCATGGGCATTAATCATACAGCATTAATTTTACCCCCAATATATAGATATGTATACATACATACATATCTATCCGTCTATCTATCTCATCCATCGTTCTCTATACACATGCTCGCACACACATACACGTCCAGTTCCAATTATCAATCGAATAATTATTTCAATTAAGCGCTAATGCCCAACGATATTGAAATTCGCGTTCCATATCTATATACATGTCTGCCAAATAATCAAGATATTCTCCCTGCAGTAATTTCGCTTGTTCAGAGGCCAGCAGTAGCGTTGCCAGCGGTAGCAGGAGCAGAAGTAACTGTATACATTTTTTCATAACCAACCCTAAATTAAGAGCAAAAGCTTTACGAGCTGAGTAAATAACACTTGAGACTCTCAGGTATAAAGTAAAGAAACTAAGAGTCGTAGGGCTGGAATGGTTGGTTAGGTGTAAGAGGGGCGAGGACGACGAGCGAGAAGCTCTTTAAACCGTCTGCTTTAACCTTTCGAGAACTCGCCCGGGTGGTCGAGGGTGAGAGGGAGAAAGAGAGAGAGCGCGAGTTCTTCCGCGGTTGCACAACTATACTACCGGCTGCGTGCATATATGCGTATACACAACAAGCGGGCCGAGTTTGCGGGCAAAGCCAAAGAGACACGAGAGATAAGAATCTGAAAAATAGACGCGAAAGAGAAAGTGATAAATAACCGCGCAGCTCCGGCAGTTGAGCGACGCTTCTCCTGCGGAGGCAGGGCAGGAGGCGGAAGAAGCTCACGAGAGAGAGAGAGAGAGAAAGCAAGAGATTCTCGTGCGGCAGCCGAGCATGGTATAGAGCCAAACCGTGGGAAGGAGTGTGATGAAGGGGGGAGGAGGGGGAAGGAGGAGGGTGGGGTGAAAGAAAATGACGTAGTCCCCGGTTGCAGGAGTACGTGCCTGGCGTGGCGAGAAGCGAGAAGCCCGCCGCCGGTCCGATAAAGACCAGCCAGAGAGCAGGGAGGAGCTGGGAGAGTTGGGTCGCGGAGGAGGAGGAGAAGGAGGAGAAGCACGGGGTATAGAGAGAATCGCGGGCGGCAGGTATACAGGCTCGCCGAGCCGATAAGCCCGGGCCCTCGGCGCTCCCTCGTCTCTCTCTGGCTTGCGCAGCTCTCTCGCATCCCTTTGTGCATTCCAGGCGACGCCGAGGAGAGGAGAACGCAAGGGAACGAGAGAAGAGAGACGGAGCGAGAGGGAGAAAGCTCTCGCTGCTGTAGAGGACGAGAGGCGCTTCCGAGAGCAGCATGGCGCAGCCAGGAGGAAGAGCCAGATAGCCAGTCGGTGGCTCTCTCTCCCTCCCGCTCCGGCAAGGCCGGGGGGCCGGGGTGGCAGAGCAGCTGGTAAATCGCGGCTCCGCTCGCTCCTGCTGGCCCTATAGCTGCGCTCCCTTTCGTGTGTGAGAGTAAGCCGGGGGGGGGGGGGGCGAGCCCTCGGCTTATAAGCGCTATATACGCCGCGCGACACTTGCACGCTCGCGCGCGCTCGCCTCGATTATCCGCTGCCGGCGTCGGCGGCGGTAGCCAGAGGGCCTGCTCCCGCTCTTTGTCTCGCACTCTGCGTGCTGCTGCAGGGGGAGCGGCCGAGCGCTCCGTGGAGCGGGCTCCGGCGGGGGAGGAGGGTGTAGACGGCCACTACCGGCGACCCGCATACCGCGGCGATCGCGGCGAGCCTGCATAAAAGAGCTCCGTCGTCGTCGTCGCCGTCTCTGAGCGCGAACGTATACGTGTACGGGGGGGAGGAGAGCGGGGGGAGGGCAGAGTGCCCGTGGGCTATATATCGCTCTCTCGCGCGCATTATATATACGATCGCGCGAGGAGCGAAAACGAGCGCATGCGCTCGCGGGTAATCACGCACGCGGCCGTGCGCGCTCACGTACGCTGCCGGCAGCAGCAGCTACACTCTGAAAAATCAAGTGCACCACTGTTGCTGCTGCTGCTGCAACGCACTGCGGTTACTGCTGCTGCAGTGGACCCGCTGGTCTACCTCTCGCGCAGCCTCCTTCGTTTTTTTCCCCCTCGCAATCTACCTCCGGGCCTACTCGCCTTCTTCTCTCTCTCCCTCTTCGTCTCTTCAGCCTTAGCGTTCGCTTTTTTTTCAGGAGCCCTCCACCCCTCCTTTTTCCCTTTTTTTTCCTCGCCGCGGCTTGGAGCTTGCTGGATGTTCTTCTCTCTCTCCCTTTTGGCTTTTTCGTTTTTTTTTCCTTTTATTTTTTCGCCGCAGTTCCGCGTATTCAGGCGGCACTGCGCAGCAGCAACAGCAACGATTGCTTTTTTTTCGACAGCTAACGCTTGGGGTTTTTGGCCAGAGGGGGTGACGGGCTGAGCCAGAGGCGCGATGAGGTTTTTCGTGATGGGAGATGGTTTTTCATTGATCCAGGTGTGCCTTGTCGCCGATCGGCGATTACACGGAACGGGTTTCTGACGATTCGATTAGATGTGAGAGCAAGGCAAGAGAGAAAGAGACGGTTACGCGAAGAGAACGGAGAAAGAAGGATGGGGAATGAGGAAACAGCTGAGAATTCAATTTTCGTCGCTCCGATGACGTTATCGCGCCTATATAAAAACGTTACTTCAAGATTCCGAGATATCGCTTTGCACTCGCCGAAAGCCCAGCGTACGTTATACGATCTCCTCATTAAGAAACAGTAAAATTTTATCGTAACTCCGGTTAACCGAATTACATACAAAGTCAATCGTAAAACCCAATAAAAATTGCTCGCCAATTATTAGTAGCCTCTATCCTTCCGATCGTCAAATCGAGCTCATAATCATAATACCGTTATCAAAATCTCTGTGCAACCAAGGCTCCATTAATTTCGTCGTCAAACTAAATCCGATAAAGCAATTAATCACGTGCGTCGTGTGCATTCATTTGCAAGTGAACGCAGTCTCGAGAGATCGACGCGAAGAATAAGGAAGACAAAAAAAAAGAGGGGGGGGGGCAGCCGGTCCAAGTCTGCCGAAAAAAAGAAGCCCAAGCGAGAAAAGGCCGCGCGCGCGATCCAGCTGGTATTACAGCGCTCCCGCGGAGCTCGCGCATTACAAAAGAGCGGATGACTGGTCCCCTTTCTCTCTCTCTCTTGCTCTTCCATCCATCTGTATCTCTCGTATTGCTCCTCGCTCTTTCTCGCTCCTCCGATTAAATTTATCGGCAGCGCACGCACACTCGGGCAGCACAGCGAGCCGAGCGAATCGTGGTTCGCTCGCAGGCTCCCCTCGGCCGCGTCGGCGTCGTATGTAAGTCGAGCGGAGCCAAGTAGGAGCGGCAAGAGGGGCGCCGAAGAACCCGGGGGGAAGTGTACGTGCGCGCAAATGAGCGGATTACGCGTCCGTGCGGCCCCCTCGCCGCTCTCGCACCCGCGCCCGTATATATCGACGAGCGCAACCAAGCGAGCGCTCTCCGCCACCGGCACTGGCTCTCCACCTCTTTCCCCCCTTTGTACGTGCGCGTCCGCTCGCGGGGCCGAGAGAGAGAGAGAGAGAGAGCTGCTACTGCCGGCGGCCACGCGGCTGCACAACCGTCGCCGCGCCGATGTTATCCGCTCGCCGGCAGCGGCGGCGTCCCCCAACCGACGTGGGCTACGCGCGTATACGTGTATACATGTATATAGGCGCGCCTGGGAGCGGGAGAGAGAGACGGGCGCGAGATATTGCGCGCCGTCCGCGAGGAGAGCTCGCGGCGAGACGAGTTTTCGAGAGAGGAAGAGAGAGCCCCCAAGTTCCCCCTGTCGTTCTATCTCGCTCGCTCATTCTGGCCCCACGGCCCCTCTTTTGCCGCTTCCGTCGTCATCGTCGCGGCTGCCGGTTGCCTTATGGCTCTCTCACCGCGCCATCGGCTTGCCGAGTTGCTTTTACACACGCCTGTAGTTTTCTGCGCGAGTTTAAAAAAGACCCCTGCCTCGCCGTCGCACTTGGATCGACTTGTTTTTCTATAATCAGTGCAGGGTTTCACGATATTGACGGAACTATTATATTCTGACATGGATATGTTTTAAAAAAACCTTTCCAACTTGGTTCATATTGTGTGATATTTCGTTTGGGTACACCGGCCTCCAAGCGCGCATCTGATGTTATAGAATTGTTTAAATAATTAAATAATTTTGCAAACAATTGACACTATGAGGGCGTGACGACATAAAAGTTTTGTCAAACTTTTTCCAAAGATCGAATTGCCTTAACGCGAAACGATTAACAAGCATTCGCTGAATAATGCAATATCTACGTAAACATAAGTAGATAAGACCGGAATCGGTCAGACGTATATTATGTTCCATGACACACGCTCTCGTTCTCGGCAGCCCGTACAGATGCGTAAACATTTCTCCGCGTGTTTACGCTGAAATCTTTGATCGCCTCTCTCCCTATTTACTTTAATCGCCACAGATAAGCGATGTATGTTTTGTTTTTTTTTATTTTTCTTCAATTACGATCATTCACGTGTTAATTTAACGCCTCTGTTACGCAGACGATGAGCGTATCACAATCGATTCACATCAACAACTATGTCTGTTGCACTTTTCTACTTTATTAGTTAATCAGCATAGATTGAAAAAAAAAGCACAGAAACAAAGTGGTAAAAAAAGAAGCATAAAGGAAGCAATAAAAAAAAAAGAAAAAGTCGCCGCTGGCGGATGAAAGCCACATTTAATTTCCGCCAGCGGCCAGAGAGTGCGATAGAGAGGAAGGAGGGAGGGGAGCCGAAAACGCGGCCGAGGGCCACTCGCACAATAGCCGTGGCCGCTCGCGCCAGCAGGCAGGCTTCTCGGAGGCGCTGTCCAAAAAGCCGTGTGGCAAGACCGTGCGCGGCGCGGTGGGGGCGGGGGGTGGGCTGTCGAGGGGCCACGGCGGAAGCGTACGTACGCGCGTGGAGAGAGCGAGACGGAGAGAGAGAGTTGCAGCAGCAGCAGCGCGGCGGCTGTGGGGCCGCACCGCGCGTATACGGGCAAGGCAAGAGGAGGAGCAGGAGGAGAGGGGGAGTGAGTAATCGCGGCAAAAAAAGGCCAGGCGGCGGCGAGCTGCTGCCGCGTGCGCGCGATGGAAAGCTAAATGCGCGGGGTCGTCGGCGTCGCGCCGGTGCTATCTTCGCGTTCTTTCTCTTGGCCGCGGCGTGGCACTATACTCGCGCCTGCTCGCGAGGCGCAAATAAAGCCAGCCGACGCCGGATGGCTGGCTCGGCGGTTCGAGAGGCGGTCGGGGGAGGGCCTGCCGCTGTCTCGGCGCGCTCGCGCACCGGAATTCGCGACGTGACGACGCCAACGGCGCTCTTTGGCCAGCGGACCTCGCGTTGCTGCACGCGCTGCCTCGAGACCCGCGTATATAGCCTCTCCCTTGCCCCCCCCCCTGCCCACGACTCCACCGTCGCCTCGGATAGACGCGCGGCCTCGCTGAATCGGCTCGATGGACACGAGCGAACTCTGGACTCTCTCTCTCTCTCTCTCTCTCTCTCTTGGCTTCTTATTTCGACCTCGTTATACTCGAGCCTTATAATCGCAAATCTTTATTTTTTATTCTCGTTTATTATTGGAAGATGGTTAACAGCGCGTATATGTTGAGACTTGGTGGTGGCACTTAATGTGTAACGGAGAGGCGTCGCAATTATCGCGGCGTGTACCGCTAGTTTTTCGCGATTTTTCACTCGAGAGAGCGAGAACGTCACCGAGAATGTGGCTCTCTTTCTCGGGCGTCCTGCTTCGATAACATCTAAGACTGGCCACTTATTTTTCCCATGATAATTTTAGCTTAACGAGAGGAGGAAGTAGTATCGTACACTTTCCGTGACAATGTCTACGTTGCCGGGTTCACAGCCGAATAGATTATATTACGATAAAGAAGCTACATCTCCTTGGAGACAACGATTTTTTCAAGAGATCTTACTTATGGAAAATGATCGATAAGTCTAATTGATTAATTATCGGAAAACCCCGGTTACGTTATTCTTGCTCTTTAGATCCACTACGCGTAATTCGCTCAGCTTATCGTTATCAACGAACATTCAAGTCCACCGTAGTTTTTCCTGTACACTTCCAAGTTCGCCTCGGCAATTCAAAATGAAAAAAAAATCAAAATCACACCTACGACTCAATGAAAAGTCTAAACTAGCATAAAAAGTAACGAGGAGCGTAGGAAAGCGATTATCAGGCTGGTCAGCTGCGAGAAATGCACCGTTATTGCTTAATAGACGAGTCGAAGCTTTTTCACAACAGCTGCGTCCGCTGCTCTCAAGAGAGCGAGAGAAAGAAAGCGCGCGTGTGCTTGTCCAATAAATAAGATTTTAATATCCAGTGCTTTCATTTAAGCCGCGGACGTGCCGAGCAAAATAAAAGAAGAAGGAGATATAGACGGCGGAGGGGCAGAGGAAAGGTAGAACGCCCGAGGCTGGCCAGGCGCCGATTTTTCACGTCCGAGCAGCGGAGGAGGCCAAGCCACGCCGAGGGACATTACAAACACACAGCCACGCACGGATACAGCGCGAGCGAGAGAGCTCTTTCGCTCTGCGGGCTGCTGCTGCTGCGGCTGGGAGAGTCCGGGCAATTAAAGCAAATCACCGCGGCTGTCGCGTCTCTCTCTCTCTCTTCTCCCGCGCCCGTATAGCCCGGGGCGGCGAGTGTATATAGCCGTGTGGGGGAGGGGGGCGCACGTGCGATAAGAGATATTTTTTCCGCGCGGCCGCACTTCTGGGAAGTCGGCCCCGCGCTCGCCGAAGAAAGCCGAGAGCCCCGCCGCGCGCAAATATTATATACACGCCGACGAAGATCGAGCGAGCGCCACGAAGAGCCCAAGAGAGACTCGCTGCTCAACCTGTCCGCCGGGCGTGTAGGCTCTCGCGACATTCAATCTCGCGACGGTCTAGCATCATCAGCTCTCTAGACCAGCTTCGCTCTTTCTCTCTTATCGAATCCTCAGCAACCCCCCCCCCCCCCCCTCTATCCAGCTAGTAGGCAGTAACAAAAAGTATAAACGCGCAGTAGCCTACAGCAGTTAACGCTCGCTGTTATGTATATAAGCGCGCAAATAATTCGAGACCGTCTAGCGCGTAGCTCCATATCGCCTCCTACACGGGTACTTTCACGTGCGTGCCCCTGTGTGTCTGTGTGCGACGGAGAACACACAGACGCACACGAGCGTGTAGGCTGAGTAACGTGCGTCGCGGGCAGTTACTTATATACGCCAGCGTTCGGCCGCAGAGTGCGGGGCGAGCAAAGAAAGGGGGGAGCAGTAGGAAGCGCGATTATGCGCGCCGCGGACTGCACTGCCGCCGTCGCATACACTCGACAACGACGGCCCACGACAAAGACGAAACTCCATGCGAAAGACTGAGAAAGAGTCTCGGGCAGAGCCAGCGAACCTGTCCCTTTCCGCCCTTCCGTTCCCCTTGCCTCCTTTACCTTCCTCCTGCTTGTTCATCCCGGCGATTTTTATGTTTCCGGCCTGTCGTCGGGCCGCGCCTCGCTTTTCCTCTCTCGGCTGCAAGACGAAGGGATAAGAACAAGCGCGCCGGCAGCAGCGATGTAGCCGCAGCAGCACCTCATGCTTGCCTTATTATACCAGTAGAGCTCTCGGAGCTCTCTCTCATCGTCGCTTTGTCTCAGTTTTTTCGCCGCTATATGTATATAAGCGTCGGGCAGCAGGCATGGTCCCCCGAGTGCTCTCTCTCTCTCTTGCCTCGGGCACATCTCGGCTGTATACTCATCTTTCAGCTTACGTAACGGCTCGCTGGCTTTTCGGACCACGCCGACTTTGGTCCTCCTCCTCCTCCTTACCTCTTTCTCTCGGGCTGGGCGTTCGAAGGCGCCGAGCAATTATGCGACCGCTCGTTTATAACGCGAGTAGTCGTCTCTGGCGTAACGGTACCCGGGACGCGCGGGAAAGCCTCGCCGAAGTTGCCGCGATCCATCCGGTTGCCCCTCCCGCCCTCCCTCCTCCTACTTTTCGAAGTCGACGAGGCTGTACGGTGAAAACGGCGTTCGGCGAAGAGAAAAAAAATAAGGGGGAGGCCAGAGAGTGAAAAAAAAAGACCGGAGTCGGCAGACGCGCGTTCTCTTGACTCTCGTCCGACGAACGGCGGAGAGCGCGCGCGCGCGCACCGACTATATCCCGCCGAAAAATCAATGGAAACAGGTCAAGTGGCCGGAGACGCGAGCGCGACCGAGGTCCCCCCATTAAAGCAACAGCAGCAGAAGCGCGGCACACACACACACAGACATGGCGATCCACACGTACACTCACACACAGATAGCCTTCTGCCCGACATCCAATCAAACGATCACTCAGCTCTAATCTCGGATCTCGGGTATACTACAAAGAGAGATAGAGAGCCGAGACTGGGAGTCGTGAACGCAAGTGGAAGGGGGGGGAGACGAATCGAAGAGAACGATTCTCCCGGTGAATCCGTTCGGACGCTTTCAAAAAAATCGTCCACAACCTTGCACTAAGATCCTACGGTATACATAAACGCACACACACAGAGAAAGAAAAGAGCCCGTCCGAGTCTATATTCTTGGTAGCCGATAAAACGCAGCGAGCCCTCTGCGCTTGGTGAAGTGGGTGTGCTGAGCACACGGGCGAAGATAAAAAAAAGGATGTCTCAGGGCGCTAATAGCTCGAACAAAGACTCTCTCGCTGCTACGGTAGCTCCCCTTGCTCGAGAGAGAGAGGAGTGCGAGCTCGTCCCCAAAGATCGTAGGGCTCTCTCTAGTACCCGCACTGCCCTTCGGCTCCCGCTGCGTTTAAAAGCCGATCGTCGCAGTACCGACCGTCTGGTCGTTCTCTTTCTCTCTCGCTCTTTCAACTCTACTGCTGTTCACTGCACACGCGCCGGTTGCGAAGTGATAACGCGATGATGAGGCCTCGTGGAGCTTTAACGAGCGGCGCGACGGCGAAAGAGAGGAGAGGGAGAGAGCCCGGGAGCGAGAGTTGGCTCGCTACATCGCCGCTCTCCGACGATCCAAATCGCCAATTAGCATCCGCACGCGAAATTACGCTCTCTAACGCTCGCGCTATTATCCTAAGCCCGTGTACGTACACAGACACAGGCATAGGGACGCGTGCGTTTTATGCGCGTATTAGGAGCAATGGTCGAAGGAGCAGGAGAAAATCCCTGGGGGTGGCTTAATTCGTCACGAGAGATATATGCAAAGAAAGACTACGACGGGGCTCTGGCCATTTTTTTTGCTCTTCATCTCCGAGCGAGCTGGACGGTATAAGTCGCGGAAAATAAGAGGGAGAGGAGAGAGCCGGCTACGAGCGGATGAGCGGGCTGTGGAGTAGGTTGGGGCCCAATCTATCTCGCTCGCTGCAGCCGAGCGCGGCGGCGGCGCGACCGGACGAGCGAAGAAACGAGGGGCGTAGAGGGGGGGGGGGACTGGACGCTGGCTGATATACGTATAGCCGACGTGGAGAGAGAGGAAGAGAAAGCACGCGGCGGCCGGAGGGAGAAAGAGAGAAAAAAAACACAGCGGAGCACGCGAGAAAGAGAAGATGAGAGCGAGGGGAAGAGAGAGGACGGGCGAAAAATAAGCGCGGGCCTCGGAGAGAAAGAGAGGCAAGGGAAAAGAGAGTGATGCGCCGAAGCGAGACGGCCGCGACGACAACGGCGACGTCGGCCGAGCGCGAACCACCTAACGCTCTTTCCAAGACCCTTAACCCTGCGGGTGACGCTCGCCAGAGAGAGAAGGAAAGAGAGCGAGGGACTAGCCAAGAGAGAGAGAGCCTCCGATGGACGGTCCGTCCGTCCATCCGTCAGACAAAAGGGATTGGCGGACGTGGGGGCGTCGGACAGTCGGGGCAGGGGGGGGAGAGGGGTCCGCGGCACGCACACGCGCGGCCCTGGCTCTATATAGGCGGCGGCGATGGCGACGTAGCCGGCGACTAAAATACCGAGCGCCCGCGGCCCGTGGGTGAGAGCACCAGGGGCGGCTGTGCGCGCGAGCGAGAGAGCCAGAGAGAACGAGAGGGGGGTAGGCCGAAGGGGGCAGCGGCTGGCAGGAAGCTCGCGATGCGTGACTCACGGGCGAACGAGCGAAGGAGCGAGAGAGAGAGAGCAAGCAGGCCGAACGGTGCGCGCGCGCCTCCAGCCCGCGGCTCTCGCGCGCTAATGCCCCGTTGGACCCTTTGCCCCTCTCCCCCATCCCCTTGCCCCGCTCATGCCTGCCTTCTCTCTCTCTCGCGCCTGTCCCCTGCTATACCCAACTTCGTATAATGCACGCGAGAAGGAGGAAGAGAGAGAGAAAGCGATAGAGGCTTCGTCCCGCGGCAAGGCGAGTATAGTAGTCTTTTTGGCGTATAGCTCGAGCCGGCCCGTCCCCCTGGCTCGTCTGCCCAGCCGGATCCGCTATATAGCTGACGGCGGCGGCTCTCTCCTGTAGCCTTCTAATACCCGCGCGCAGGCGAGCCTTTGTCCTCGAGTAGCGCGCTTATCCCTCTCTCTTGGCCGCGCACACGCTGCCGACATCGACGCCCGCGTTATTTCGCGCGAGGGCCTCGCCGCCAGCAGCAGCGACGTCGTCGCGCAACGCACACGCGCGTTCGGGTACAACACACATAGAGCCCCAGTCCCACGTAGACGATCAAGCGCAGCGCGCGTATATACCGTCGGTGTAGCCGCGGGAACGGGCACGGCTATGCTCTCAGGTTCTGCACGTACGCGCTCGTTCGACCCGAGTATACGCGAGGGAGAGAGCCGACGCTGCTCTCTCTCTCTCTTAGGCTGGTGTGGGTGAGGGGCAGGCTCTCTCTCTTGTATGCGCCAGCTGCGCTGCCAAAGTACTCGCAAAGGGGGAGGATGGCGGAGGCAGGGGGAGTTACTGCCGCTGCAGCAGGGCGAGAGCTTCATTTTCACGAGGCGCACATAGTCCCAGCCCACATACGCACACGTACGCGCGCGGCAGGCACTAATACACAGGAGCATGTACGCGGACGCGGCTACGGCCTCGCGGCTCAATTTTCAATTTTACGAGAGCTGATAATTGCACGACGGCCGCTCCGCCGCCGCAGCTATACCACCACGCGGGAATGCGGCGGCCTCGACGATGAAAAAAAAAAAAAAAATTGAAAAAAATGAAAAAAAAATCGTGAGCATGCTCGCTTGCACGGGAAAAGTTCCGGCGTTTCGTGCGAGAGCTATAGGTAGACGCTCGACAACTTGACCGTTAGAGAGAAAATGAGAGGAGGAGACAGAGCGAGGCTGCTGGTGTGAGTGGCTGTAGGCGCAAGCTTAGCCGGTGTGGGAGCTCGTCGTTGACGCGAGAGGAGGCTTGATAACGACGCGCCGCGATGGAGATAACGTCGAGGAAAAAGCAGAGCGAGTGTGACGACGCTTCTGCCGCTGCTGCTTCTGACACTGGAGCTCCGAGTCTCTTCTTCTCCTTCCTATCTTTATGCTTCTCTTTCTCCCGCTTCTGCCGAAGATATTGCCCGGGCTCTATTTTTTCTGTACAGACGGAGCACAGCTTCATAAATATCGATTTCTTTTCAGATTTCCTCGGCTAAGCGGCATGAATCCGTTTATTTCCCCCGCCCCCCCTCGCTCCCCCACCAAGCATCGCGTCAGCGTTTGAGTAAGTTAGTCGTTGAAAGCCGTCAAATCGATCGTAAAAGCTTTGTATTTATGATCGGAATTATCAGAGTAAGGCGCGCACCGCGATAAGACGACGGCTTCGTACGATTACCCTCGTATCGCGCCGCGATCGATTTCACGCGTTTAGCCTACGGACGCGCAGGTTGGATAAAATTAGAAACTCCGGGTAGCGCTACGAGAGAGCGAGCACGACGCGCTTTTCCGCGAAAACGATCGATAAACGTCCAGTCGCAATCGTTAGCCAGGATCAAATCTATTCCGGGGGGGGGGGGAGTCGTAGCATTACGGCCTCGGAAAGCCGAAAACCGATAGCTCTCGTTTCTTCCTCCCCTCCGCTTTTTTTTCAAACCCGAGCTTATCACTTTAGCGCTTGCCAAATCCATCATCGGCAGCCGCTTCTCAACTCTCGTTGGACTGATTACGTCGTTTATATATCCAACCCGGCCACTGGTCACTGGCAGAGGCCTACTTGTTCTCTCGCTCTCTGGCCCCTCCCCGCTCCAGCAACGTATAACGGCCGTTAACGACTAATTATTCTCGCGTTCGGCACGAAAATCCCCTGGAATTTATTGTGTCCAGCTTAATTGGCATTAATTGGTAATTAGAGCAATACGGGGCCCCGATCAGAGCTCCGGCAAAAACTCTCCTAGTGTGCGAAATTTTTCTTCCCTCTTTCGTTTTTTCTCTCGATTTTTGTTAATTAACGGATTTCGCGCAGCTAATTAGACGAGTGACTTTGGACCGCTGAAAAATCGAGCTATTCGATTGTTGCACGAGGCGGTAGGAGAGCTGTCGATTAGCCGCTGTATGTCACGCGTTATTCCCTTTGCTCCGAGCGCGTTGGCATGGAGAATTGAAATTGCTCTCTCTCTCTCTCACTCGCGAATTATCGTCTCGGCCGCGAGCGGCACTGTATAAATAGACTCGGGCATCGCGCGTAAGTAAATTTCGTTGAAATGGGAGATGTCTCTCTCTCATTAAATGCCTACGAGATCTCCTTTTCTCTCTGTTTGAGCCAACAGAACGCGCGACTTTATCGGAACGGTCTTTCCCGCTGGTACAGAGCCAGGAGTCATCGAGCTTAATGATCGGCTCGAACGCGCTGGAGGTACACAAAGAGCGCATGGGCTTTGAAAAAGTCGCGCATTTTGCCGAGGCGAGCGGCGGCAGAGCGCGTCAGGCAATCTAACGCGTATCTCGCGTCGCGTACCGCGCGGCCCGACTAAAAAGAGACAGCAGGATGGAGCGAGATAGAGAGAGCGCGAGAGGGAGTGAGAGAGAGCGTATACGGGCAACGGTCAATTCCGAGCGCGGCGTTCGCGCGAGAGCTAATTATCTCGTTCCCGCTACTCGTTTACGCTGCCTCCCCCCCCCCCTCCGTCCACCTCTCGCCTCTTCCCCTGCACTACTCGACTACCGGCCCCGTCGTCATCCTCACAGCAGCAGCAGCAGTAGCCGGGGCTATATTTCGAGAGATTCCAATTCGGCAGGAATGTAGCCCGCGCACTCGCCTCCGCCTCCCGTCCTCCCTCCCCCCCTGGGGAGAGAGAGAGAGAGCTCGTTCCACTCGCGCCCCACTTGGAGGGCATTTTTTGGCGGTCCTCGCGCGCTCGCGAACCAACGACCACGTCCACGCCAACGACGACGCACGTGCGCCCACACGTACGCACGCCCACATATACATAGGACAGACACAGAGAGCGACGGACGTATAGGTGTAGCGAAGATATAGTGGCGTAAGCTGAACGTGCGAGAGAGAGAGAGAGAGAGAGAGCACGAGAGTCGCCCGGCCGGACTATACGCGCGCTCGGATGTCTCTCACCCACACGAGCGAGCGCTCGCGCACCGCTGTAGCCGTCGACTCTCCCCGACCCTCCGAGCTCGCGGACGTCGATATGTACCTATCGTACAGTCCGATGTACGTATATATGCACACAAAGACAGCCACACCAACACAGACGCGTATACAGAGGCGAGCCGCGCGCTCCCTCGCTATTTTTCTCCGCGCGCCATGTGGTGGGCGAGGAGGGAGAGGGACGGGCCGCGAGCTGCTATCGCGGCCGAGTTCCTCCTCTCCCCTTGCCCCTCTGGTCCTCTCTCCTCTCACACTGCCACCGCGCCTCTGCTGCTTCGCCGTCCTGCTCGAGCGCGGCCGAAAAAAATTTCGACGCTAAATAAAGTCCGTGCTCCGGTTCGTTCTTTTTCTTTTTCTCTCTCTCTCTCTCTCTTTTCCTATACGTGCCCCGCGCGCGCGTCCCTTGGCTACATAGCTCTCTTTCTACCACACCTCTCGCTGCCTCTTTCTGCCTCTCGTTTTCCCTTACGCTCTATCCCCTCCCCTCTAGCCTGCATTACCACTCTTTCTTTCTTTTTCTTTCTTTAAGCTTGCGCGCGATCGTGTGCCCAGAGCGCAGGTTTTCGTACGCTGCAGCGATTTTCCGAAACGTTCTTTTTTTCCTTCATTTATTCCGCGCAGCTCCTCCTTCGCCAACTATCACAGGCCCAGCATTTATTAATGCGGCCAAGAGGTTGACGATCGTTGTTTTTGCATTCTTTCCTTCTCTCTCTTTCCTCCTTGTGTCACTTTCTCGTTAGTTACCGGATCGCTGTTTATTTGCTGCCACGTGCGTTATTGAAATGCTTTCTGGCTTGGTCCAACGGATTGACAATCTGTAAACAAGCAGTTTGAATACTGTCTCGTCATGCTCGTAAGGATTATCGTAAAATGTATACGTCATGTGGTAGATGAACATCTTATACAAAACGACGTGGTAATAGAACAAAGCAGTAACGCAGGAGAGGAATCGATAAAAGCTAGAAGAGCCAGCTAATTTTCTAACGCAACACCTCGGAGAAGAGTCAGTATAAATATAGCCGAGCCGGCGATCGCGGCGTTGAGCTAGAAAACTACTCGCACTTGTGTAGAGTTCGCCGTGTGTGCAACCTACGCAACACCCTAACTCATTACCGCTCTATCGTATGCGAGACTTATTCGCACGCCCTATTCAATTAATCTAGAGCGCGCATTGTTTATCGTCGGCAACAGAGATAGAGTCGTCCATTGGTCGGAGAAGCAAAGCGAGCCAAAAGCGCACGTCTCTAGTGAAAAGTTAATTTTTCGTCTTCGATCCTTTTCCACATGCCCCCCTCCCGTAGCTCATCCGGTTAAGCTTGGCTCGTGTTTGATTAAGTGTACATAGAAGGGAATGCCATAGCTCTTGTTCATATTTTACATATATAACTATGACGGTTCTAATCAATGGATAAACTCGTTGGCATAAACGCTCGCGTTTGCCGGAACGACGCGTAGTCGCGACTACTTCGTGGCCGCTTATACACACAGCCGAGAAAGACAAGCCGATCTTTCTCTCTGTCTCTGGAGAGAGCGGGTGGACCTAGGCGCTCTGTCTAATGTATATAAGCCTCCCGGCGACGACAATTTTACGCGGCACGCAGCCGCGAGCGTATACGCGCCGGCGGCGGCAGCGAGTAGCCGCGATAAATCAGGCGAGCGATGTGTCGCTGCCGCCGCCACCGCGTGACCTCAAGAGCGCGACTCTCTGGCCCGCGTTTATAAATAAAACGTCGCGCTCTCCTCCGGCTACCGAGAGAGAGAGAACTCGAGCGCGTAGCAAAGAGCTCTCTCGGACGGGGCAGAGGGGGAGTGTATCGCCGAAGCGCGCCATTGCGCAACGAATCAATTACCGGAGCCCCGGTAATTGCGAGAAAAAAAAACGGTCACTCGACATCTCCAACGTGCGACACGTGCACTGTGAGAGGGAGGAAGAAGGCTTTAGCTCTAGAATTTGCCTATGGTAAAATAGAGACGTAGTCTGGGGCTTTTCGGCGAATTCGATTAACATTGAGCCTGCATGATTCCCGTGAATTTCGTTGAAAAAGTTCGCCGATCGTTCGCTCATGTACGAGACGACTGAGCTTTATTTCTTTTTTAATCGTTGTGAAATTGTCTTGTCGACGAGTCATACGGTCTCCCTCGTCTTATAATCGTCTGGTTTTTAAGTCATTTATTTTATTATTTTGGCTTTTGAATCTTTTATGCTGCAATTTTTACACCTGCTGACTAAATGATGGCAGATCTATGCAAGCTCTGAATGGCCATTGGCCCTACAATTCAGTCGTTGAGTGTAAACACAGCGAGGAAACGGAGGCAGCTGAGTTAACAGGCACTTGCAAGACTCGCAGCGTAAGCGAAAAGCCGAAAAACGCGTATCACCGAAGCGCCAGTGGCATGAGTGGCATGAAAGTATAGCAGGAGCTAAGGAATGCCCGAGTTTGGAGCCGAAAGAGAGAAGAAGGAGGGAGAGGGCGAGTTCTCCGGTCGCTGGGGAGTCGAGAAAACGCGAGGGAAAAAAGGGGGAAAAAGAGAAAAGAGGCCGGCCGACGCTCGGCTCGTTTATTATACACCCCCTCGGCGGCCGGAATAAGCGAACAGGTAAAGAAGCCGAGAGGGACGGAAAGAGCGTAAGCCGAGTCCGGGAGATATCTAGTCTCCCGCGGACGACGTACGGGAGGGGCTTAATGCCTACACGGCCGAGAGAGCGCCCGCGATATCCTTCGGCTGGCACACGCGCGCCCACTCGGCTGCCCCGGTCGACCCTCCTTCTCCCGCTCTCAATCTATCCTCTCTCTCTCCCTCAGCGCCCCTCCTCCTTCGTTTCCACCCTCCTCCAGAGGCGCATTTTACGCGAACGAGCTCTCGCGTCAGCCTAGCGCGTGACGTAACTCCCCAACCCCGTCCACCCCATCGAGAGAGCTTTCCCTCTGCCGCCGTCGTTTGCCCGGACCCCCCCTCGGCGTTACCACTCGATCCGCTCGGCCTCCATCGCTCTTTCCTCCCTCCTCTCGTTCCCGCGAGTCGTTAAGGATGTACGCTACGTACGGGCCGCGCGAGAATTGTGACGTGAGCGCGCCCCGCGTAGCGTTGAACAAAAAAAAAAAGGAAGGAAAAAAAACAGGGTCGATAGTTAAAGCGGAAAATCGCTTCTCGGCCGAGAGAGCTTGCGAAGCTTCTCTGCCCCTCTCTTCTGCCGCACACGCCAGTAGCCGGCCTTTCCACCTTTTTCTCTTGGCTCTCGGGAAAATTAAAGGGGACGGCATCGAGTTATATGTACGTTTGGCTGGTAAACACGTTCTAGCGAAAGCTTAAATTCACTACAATGGATGTACACACACGTGTTTTGGCCGGGGCGGACGGGGGGACGTTTCGATTGACGACGCTTGGTCGTTAGATACTTCTCTCTTTTTTTCACTCTCTCTTTCTCCCTTTTTTTTTGGTCGGCTGTTTCGAATGGCAGTTATTGAACCATACGTTTTCTTTTATTATCTCTCGATCTTTCGATTTTTACGCTTAGGAGTATATTTATTTTCGCGGCCGTGCGCGACGATTCGATTTTATTTCAAAGAGACCGTCTGCTTTACGAACGCTGTGGCCGGAATTCGATTTCGAATGGCGGCATGTAAAAATTTAGAAAGCGATAATTGGAGATGCTTGATTTGCAATGAAACAAATATACGCGAGTGGACGTGCGTTGTCAACACAAACAAACGTACGATCTCGATATAATTCATCGAGTTTCGATGAATTTCGCTTATCAAATAATACATCGGATAATAATATATGTATTTCCCGATAAAATCACACTAATCGCATCAATCACTCGAGCATTCATCGTAAGCTAAATCTGTATATATTTTCTTTTTCAGGTACGTACAAACGTGTTGCTCGTATCCCAGTCTATATGTACGAAAGGTAAGAGGAGCTAACTAAAATTGTTTGCGACCCATGAACGTTTTTATTACCCGCTCATAGCCGTATCTAATTAACCCGATATCACGGAAAATTAAATAAAGTAATACAAGAAAGTCTAACGATTCATAATTGTCCGCAAATGACTGTCTCTGTACATTCGTCTATTATAAAGAGCTTATTTTCTTCAAAACATATCCAAGTATATAACGATGCTGCTTTTCCCAAAGAGAACTGCTATACATCGCAAGTGGAATCTTAATCCCCCGAAGCTTGCTTTGAGTTGCGCGACGAACGAAGCGGATGCGCGAGTGGGCAACGAAAAAAAAAATCGCGCGAGCCAGTAACGGCCACGGGGGCGAAGAAGGAGAAGCAGGAGGGGAGGGGGCTATGGAAGAAGCGCGAAGCGCTCGTGCACGTGCGTCCGTATACGTTCGGCGGGAGGAAGAAAGCAAGGGGGGGTGGACAAAGCCGAAGCTACGTATAGCGCTCGAGAGAGAGAGAGGGAAAAAGAAAAGATAGAAGCAGCGAGCAGGCAAGAGAGAGATAGTGGTATAGCGCATCGCCAATGGGCTACTTTTGTCTCTCGCGGGCGCCATCGTCGCCGGACGGTCGCCGCGCGCGCGCGTGCTTTTTTTAACGTTCGAGCGCCGCGGATCGCGTGCGCGAGGAGGGGGAGAGACGCGCGTACAGCATATAGCTATATAGACGGGTATACGTGTATAGAGCTCGCGCGCGGCGAAAGAGAACGGCGCGGCCGGAGGCGCGAGAGCGGCGGGTCGCGCGGGGACCAAGAGTGGGGAAGTGGGGGGAAGGGGGGGCTATAGTGGCAGGCAGGCCAACGAAGTGCGACGCGCTCTCTGCTCGCTGGCTCTCTCGCTGATCGATTTTTCGCGGGAGTTCGGGGCTTCGTCGGAGCCTTTTTTCGCTCTCTCCCTCCGCGCTCGTTCGCTCGGCCGAGCCGACTTTTTTTCCTGCGCCCGCTCTCTCTCTCTCTCTCTGCCCCGCACCTGCCTGTGCGAGCGCGAGACTTGCGCCTTGTTTTTTCGGCGAGTCCGGTTTCGCTGAAATGGCGCATACATTAGCGAATTTTATCTGTTTGCCGGGCCGCGACTGGACGTGTGCGCGCCTTCCACTCTCTCCCTCTCTTGTTTGCGCGAGCGCTCCTCTCTCGGCCTGCTGAATATTGTAATGCATGGTTTTTAAATAAGCCGCCGAAAGTCATTTTTCTTGCGCTCTCTCCCCCAGCCATCCAGAGCTCTATCTTCTTTTTCTCAGGCAAAGCTCTCTCGGCTTATTTCTTCTAGACGGCATTGCCGGCGCTTTTTTCTTCGCATCTTTCTTTCCTCGTGGATTAGCTCACGTCGCGCACGAGAGAGAGGGAATAAAAGAGAAAGATTCGGGATGCTGGAGTTGCGCATTTTTCGAATTGGCGCCATCAAGAGATCTCCTTTTTCCGCGCGAGGCCAATCGTTTATGAACTTCGTTTACGTTCGACCAGAAGTGTGTAGTGTAGATCTGTCAGACTTTCGTGAATTCGTTAAGAGCAATACGTTGTTGCGACGGTAATTTATGCTTGCTCTCCTTGCCAAGATTATACACTTATACTAGCGTATGGTCGAGGGCTGAAATAACGAGAAATTACAATAATGTGCTTTAATAAGTATAATAATTCGTATAAAAAAAATATTAGGCATACTTATCTTTTTTTTGCCGCCGGTAAGAGGGACTTCGTAATTAATTGCATCGGTAAATTGTCGATACATATTCATTTTCTAAAACTGCACACCCTTGAATTTCAATCATCTTTTAATCTCCGAATAATTCCAAATCACTTAAAGTCCCCAAGCTATTCCCTGCCCCCGCTCCTCAATTTAATTAACCAGGCTAATCGAACATTTTTAAATTAATTAACACGTCTTTCCATTGGCACAGCTATATCGGCCAACTAAACATTTCTTCCGTATACAATCCCGAAGCATCAAAACAATAACTTCTTATTAATTAAGTTCTCTCGTGAAAATCGCCAAAAATCGTAAACCTAATCGAGCGTAGCGGCTATAGTGGCAGTATCGACCAAACGGGTCCGAGACGACAAGTCGGCCTGCGACATCGTTATCCGGCGAAAAAAAAACACCGCGTCCGCGTTCTCGTGGCGCGACTCTGCCCGCGCGTGGCCTTCGCGAGGCGGGAGAGTGTGGCAAGAGAGAGAGAGAGAGAGGGGTGAGGAGGAGAGATCACGAGCTATATCGGGTGCCGCGCTCTCGGCCATTAATAATTTTCGAAAAATATGCGCGCCAATTAACGGGCCGAGAGGCAACAGCTATCCGTCCTCCTCTCTCTCTTTCTCTCTCGCACTCGAGCAGAGGAAAAGAGAGAGAGAGAACAACTCGTGTCTCGGCGATCTTTTATCGTACGGCGCGCGACGTGACTCTCGCGCGGCTCTCTCGGCGTGTCTTTTATCAGCCGCTAGCTCTCTCTCTCTCTCTCTCTCTCGCGTCGCCGTTGGCATGTCGGGGGCTCTTGCGCAAATTTCCCGGCGCGCCGCGGGGCCCTCGTCGAAGAACCTAAAGAGTCGCCGGCGGGCGGGAAGGGGAGGAGGGAAGGATGGATAGGGAGGAGAAGTGCGACAGACGGCAAAAACGCGCTGCGAGACGCGTTACGTAAGGCCTATAGCGCGCCAAACCTCCACGGCTATGTGTGTGTGTACGTGGCGCGACGACTGGACTAGCTTTTACCGATCAACAAGGATGGACGGAGTTTTTATGGACGGGATAGGGGACGTTGGCAATTTCGTCGGCATACGGCTAAGAAACGCCAGCTCGCGGCTCTAAAGTTGCGTCACGCAAGCGCGCTACTCTTGTGCGCGTTGCGATATGATTTTTCGGACGGTCGGATGAGCGTGGTTATTCGAGACCTCGATGTAGCCTAGAGGCTCGCTTTGTCTTAGTTACGCGGGCCTTTTTTCCCTGTTAAATCGCGGCTCTCTATAACCGAAGAATGAGCGAGCTTTCGCGTTAAATGCGATTATAAAATGGCTACAGGCGGCTGCCGTGAGTAGATGTACATTATAGATCGATTACGAGCGCGTCGCGTATAATTCAAACGGATACATCTGAAATTCAAAGGAATCGCCAGGCCCAGCCGCTCTCGCTCTCGCAACACACGCGTACGCGATAATACACGCGTATCTTGGATGCGCCAAACTCGGCTGGTATATAGCTGGTGGTTTTTTTTTAATACGACACTGCGGTTAGAGCTCGTTATACGCGTTCGCTCGCTGGTATAAAAAGTCCATAATCCACACGAATTTCGAGAAATCAATCGAGAGACGCAGCCAATTGGGTACTAGCTGCTGAGGCATAACTTATTGACGACTCATTTGCGCTGCTGTGGGGCTCTCGGTCAAGCCGTTAATCCGCAAACTAAGCGAAAAAATGACTCCTCTCGTGAGAGAGGAAAGGGGGGAAGCAAGCCCGAGGAAGCGCTCTGCTCGGCGGAGCGCGCTTCTCTTGAATTTTTCAGCAAATTTTGATAAGACTGCACACGCGCAAACGTCTCTCGCCCTCGCTACTTCGCGTGTATACACACTCGCAGAGAGAGAGAGAGAGAGATGTAGGTACACAGAGGCGAACGAGGCCAAGAGACGCGTCGGCCGAGCTGCATAATAGATAGGGTCGCCGTTGGCGCGCCGGCAGCAGCAGTATAGCGCTAGGGTGCGCCGGGGATTAATCCCGCGGCGGCGGTGCTTGGCTGCAGGCGCTCGTCGACTCGCGGCTATGGCCGAGCGCGCAGCAGCAGCACTGCCGCGTGATGGCGGTCTTGCCGAATTAGCGAGCAGCGGCCAAGCTCCGATATCGTCGCTTTTTAGCCCGTGCTCGCGGTTCTTATTTCGAAAGCCCGCAGCGACGACAAAGTCAACTTTGACGCCTGCTGGCTTTTATCGCCCCCTCCCCGGTTACACCCTTACCACCACCCTTGGGCTTATTCGGACACCCGGAAAGCCCATTTTTTCTCTCGCGGGCTCGGCCATTAGAGAGGCTCTCTCGCTTTTGGATATATATACGCCGCTGCTACTGGGCGGGTAGCGATTACGCCGAGAGAACGAGAGCGTGTAACGCGTCTATATGTGTGTACGTAGAAAGGCGATGGGAAAAAAGAAGCCGGTTTTTTTCTCTCGCCTCTGGCCGTCGTCGTCGGTGTCGCGCGAGGGGGATACACACGTCCGCGCGCTTATGTAGCCGCGCGGCTGATGGTGGTGTTGCCGCTGCTGCCAGCAGCTATACGGCCTTGGCTGGGTAGTTCGTGGCTCTGCCGTTCGCTGGCAGCTGCGCCCGAGCGATACGGCCGATCGTCGGCCGATACGATTCATAAATCACGCGCGCCGCGAGAACCGAACGTTATCTCGGAAAAAAACTCCGGCGACGACGACGTGTACGCTCGGCTCCCCTGCTCGCTCTCGCCTATAAGCCTCAGACAGCCCCTCCCCTCTCCTATATGTTTTTTCCCTCTCGTCGTTTCTCGGCCGCTTTTCTCGGGAGCCAGCGTGAAAATATGATTAAACGAGACACGCGGAACATGCCGCGCCATGCTACGGCTCCGGAGAGAGAAACCTCGGCCCGAGATCCTCTTCTCGTCGCCTCATCAGCGCGCGTGCTTATTCTCGGCGTGGCGGCAAAAAGCCGGCGGTGGTTATTGAGCCGCGTCCGCGATCGGCGGCGGGCACGCGCTATCGGTAAAACGCGCGCTCGGCGAACGAGCAAAAGAAGCCCCGACCTCGATCGCGAGCGCCCGAGCATTATGTATGCGTCGATCGCCGCTATCGTCGCTATATGTATATACAGCGACGTCGTCAGGGAGGGAACAACGGCCGAGACTCGGCTCCTATATACACACAGCTTCGCGAATTCGTCACGGTCTAGTTTGCCTCCAGCGCGCCCGATGGCACGCTCTCGCCCGTCCCGCTGCCCTCCTCCTTCCTCCAGCCCCCCCTCGTTCGGCCTCGCCCGCCGGATGACACCGCTCTCGAGCCGAGCGCACGTCCTGTCTCCCTCCCCACGGCATCCCACTGTCCGCGCTCCTTCGTCTTCGTATAGCTCGCTTTCGGCGCGGCTGCGCACGCGCTACTATGGGCCTCTCTCGGCTTGAGAAAGCGCACCTTGGACGTAGCAAGCTCAAGCGAAATCAACAGCACTAAACGCTTCGTCGTTACGTTGCTTCATTCGGTCCAGCTTGTAAAAGAAGCTCGCTTATCATCTAGCCAGCCGAGGAAATGCTCAGCTGCATCCTCCCGGTCTGCATACTTTTTTTCGATGCGACTCCGCTATCAAGAGCTAGTAGCAGTAACCGGTGAGGAGGCAGAGGCTTCTCGCTCGGCGCCAAGATGACCAGTTGAGATGGCTTAACGCAATTGAAATTTCGTCGGGCGCGAACGACTGCTCTTCCCGGGGATTCCCGAAATAACGATCGATTGGAAATTATTGCTCGAGACGACGACGAGCCTACGCGACTTTGCAGATGCGACTCCGACTTGGCTCGTGCGCTCTCTTTCGCTCTCTTGGTTGGGCTTTATAGCGAATTTCACGAATTCGTATAAGGCCCATTGGCCACCTGTTTCGCGAGCTACAGATACACGCATAAATGCAAATATTTGGCAAGAGTGCTGCGTGTAACCGGTTTTACCGAAGGCGTAAAAGTTTACTGCTCTCTCGCCACCGAGACTCGCTATCCCGAGATTTACGATCGAAATTTCGGTAAACATAAAAATAGAGAGAGAGAGTGAGCGAGTCAGAAGGAAGCGGCTGCGCGCGTCGTCTCGAGTGCACTTGACGCACGCGTTATCCGGCGACTCTTATCTCCCGCATCGGCGCCCCCCTCCAACCGAAAAAAGCTAGAGCAACGTCTGCGTTAGTGGCGTGTGATAAAACAAAACGGGGAGATAAATCGTGAGAAGGAGTCCGAGCAGAGGAATAGCAATAATGATGAGACTTTGCCGATATAGCAAGAGAGAGAAAGAAGAGGAATCAATTGGCGTGTGTAGCTCGCTTGGAGAAAAATCAGCGTAATACATAAGCCGAGAGAAAACGATGGAAAGGCCTCCTTCCGTGGCCATGGCGTCGGCGATCAGCAGGCCGCGACAAAAGCGCGCTAACGGGAACACCTTTCGCGGGTGTTAGGGAGGGGGGGGGGAGAGAGGCGCTCGCGCGAAAATAATAATTGCGCCGCGGCCCCTGGTCCCCCCCCCTTCCTACTTCTCGATGACGCGCCTTCCTTTGTGCGAGAGAGTGCTGCTAACGAGGCCATAGCCAGGCCTCTCTCTCTTTCTGTAGGATCGACGCTTCGTCGGCTTTTGTCGCCGTCTCTCTCTTTGGCAGACTACGTCGTCGCGGGGCCGCGGCCCGGGATTCGGGATAACGGATACGGCTCGTCGAGCACACTCGTCTCTACTTTCAGCTCTCTCTCTCTCTCTCTTTTCCTCCTCAACACTCCACAGCCTATCCCACCTTTTTCCTATTGCTCGAACGGCTCTCTTCCTCTTCCCTTTTTTTTTCGTACCCGTCGTCGTCGCGCTTGACGCTCGCGCGCGATGGCGACGAGTTCTCCCTTTCTCACTCTTGCGGCGCTTTCCGCTGCATAATCTTTTACGCCAACGTCACGTTGCTCGCTCGCTCTTTCTCTATCGTTCTCACTCTTTTTTTTCGGTTAATTAGTTTTGCATGGATGCAAATGTTCCTCTAGACTGGCTGGATATTTGAGAAGCGCTTGGCTATGTTTATGCAATTATTGAAAGATTGCCTCTCGCCAAGCTCGTCGTCGTTGTCGGCGCTTTACGATTATTGTGTTTACAGACGGAGCCTCGGGTCCGGCCACCCGAGCCTCCCCACTCTATTTACATTGTAAATTTGTATCTTAACGCTCGGATCTATACATTTCGTTTGTATATGCATACTCCTTTTTCTTCCTTTTTTTTTTTATTTTCTCTTATTTTCTTAATTTTTTTTTGTTTTCCGCGCAGAGATATCCGGCCGTGTCTTTGTATCGATAGTGCCGAAGCGAGCGGCATTAATTAAGACCGAAAAACGCCGCTAATAAAGTCCACGAAATTACGATGACCCTTAATTAAACAATTAACTCGTCGAGCGAAAGAAGCAAAAGAAGGAACGAAGAAAAAGAATGAAAACGAGAGGGCCTATCCAAGTGACTCGAGAAAGAGAGACGGAAGAGGATAAAACGACGAGCAAGGAGTTTGCGAACTAAAAGAGAGAGAGAGGAGAGAGAAAAAGAGTTTGGTAGTAGTTCTCTCGCAAGATTTTTTCCTTCCACGTCGAGTGTATAGGGGATGGGAGTGGAGGGGGATCTGGTATCGCTCTCTCCTTTTCTCTTCCTCTATCTCCCGCCGAAACGTCCGCGCGTGTCTCCCACGTCGTCCGCGCTCGCGTCTCCTCCCCCTCGGCCACGAGGTCTCTCTCCTTCTTTTTTTAATCCCAATTATCGCTGCGCCGCAGGAAGCGCGGGTCTTCGTACCGGAGCTCGCTTACACACACGTACGCACACGCATTCACATAGGCAAGTCGCACACGTGCAAGGGGACAGACGACGCACAAGCAGAGAGAAAGAGACCACTCGGACGGGAAGGGGGGGGTAGAGCGAGTAGCACACGCGAGCTTCGGCGCGACGACGAACGAGTATATAGAGTCAAGTCGGCGAGAACGAACGAGAGAGAGGGAGACGGAAATCGAGAGTAAGAGGGAGCTGTTTTCGGAGCGGCGAGAGCGAGGAAGATAGAACGAGAGAGACGGAATGAAAGAGGGAGCAGTCAAGGGGAAGAACGGCGGGAGAGTAACGGACAGTATCAAGAGCGCGCGAGCGAGAAGAAAAAACCGAGCCCGCGAGCACTAAAGTGGGCTCCGCGCCTCTCTGACGTAGGGAGCGAGAGAGAGAGAAAGAGACAAACACGGCACCCGGGCAAACCCGTCCGAGGGAGACAGACAATCCGCTCTTGTATATATACCTCGTGTGTATGTGTGAGCGCGTCCACGGGACGGAGATAGGAAAAAGCGAAGCGTGGAAAAAAAAGAGCAGAGGGGACGGAGCCCAAAAAAAAGAAGAGTAAGCGTGGGTGCGCGAGCGAGCTACGGAGATATTTGGCCCTTCCCTCCTTTCGTCCACCTCCGCTCTCTGGCTTGCGGTATATCTATACGCACGAGTCTTTTCGCGTGAGTCGCGTATTCGGCGTACACAAGCGGGCAGCTGGACCCGCGTGGTCCGGGATCTCTCCAAGTGAATTTTCCCGCCAGCCAAATAATAACTTCACCTATACCCCCCTCCCCGGTCTCGTCGTTTTCTTATTTCTCGGACGTCCTCTCCAACTTTTTTTTTTTATTCAATTTTTCTCTCCCAGAAACCCTTCGCCTGCTCCTACGTTCTCTCCGCCAAGGCGGGGCCTAATATTTTTTCGACCTGCTTTTTTCCCCTCTGCTTCTCCGGCGTCTTATCGTCCGGGGAGAAATATAGGCGAGCCAGCGTGCTCTTTTTTTAGCCCCTGCTTCGCCGTCGCGGCCTTTTACCAGCGTCGACCTCGACTCGGCGGACTCGCGGGATTTGCGCTGTCGCGAGAAAATTGCACGGCGACCACTCGGCCTGGAAATTAACGAGACTCTTGCGTTTGCGTACAGTCGCTTAACCGAAGAGGGTTGGAGCGTTTCACTGCGGAGTCTCGAGCCTCCGTATTTATATACGCGCGGCCAACAGTTTTCGCGCGATCGCTTATGCAGTAGCGGGATGCAAATAAAAACGAGCGCGACGAACATTTTTAATGAGGCAGCAAGCGGATCGTTTTCATTAATCGAGAGCAGAGCGCGCGATTTGCGATCTATCCCCGTGCACCACCCCTTCCCTCCGGTGCAATTTAAGGTTCGCAACCGCTGCTGCGGCTACGCTCCCGATAATGCCCGATCGTTATCCGCTCTCTGCGAAATTAATTTCGTCGAGATCCGGATGGGCGATTATGACGAAAAATCGAAGTCCCGAGAGCGAGAGAGAGAGAGAGTCTCGGGGCGCTCTGGTGTACGCGGCCATTTATCAGCGAGACGATAAGCCATTTATTTATCTCGGGCGCTCGGTCTCGCCTCCGCGGCCACTGTGCTGCTCTCGGGCAAAGAGAAGTTGCGCTGCCGTGCGGCTTTAGCGCAAGCGACGCCGCAGAAACTGCACTCGCGGACGAAAATATCGCGAGGCGAGGGAGAAAGAGCGCCGCGGCAGAGAGCGCCAGTCAAAATTACAGGGCCGGTAACTAGTTGGGTGTTAATTACGGCGAGGGTAAATTTACCGTGGCCGCTCTCGAGCCAGCTCTCTCTTACTCTCGCGCGAGGGCGCGGGGGCGCTAATACACACGCGGAATATTTTGGCAGCCGGCAAGCGCGATCAATTCTAATCTAGCGCAGATTGTTAAAGCAGATAAATCTCCGGGGCCGCCGCGTTTGCCCCCCCTCTCTCTCTCTCTTGAGTGTGCGCGGGCGCGAGAAAGAGAGCACGCTCTCGGGATCACGGGTAGGAGGGGGGCGATATACGAACAGACTCGTTCGCACCGCGAAGGCGTTCTAGTAGCCCATCTCTGTCTGCTCTGGGCCGCGTATATACGCGCGGTAGAGGATAGAGAACGGGAGAGCGGCCGCGACTCCAAATTGAATCCGATAAATCAAGCCGCAAATACCGAAGAGCCGGCCGCGGATAAATCATGCCGGGGGCCGCGAGAGAGAGAGAGAGAGTCCTCGGCCACTAGTACCGCGCGCCACGAAAAATCGAGCCGGCCCGAAAAACACAAGGGAGCAAAGCAAGCAGCGACGCGGTGTATGGCCGCTCTGAAAGCCGCGCCAGAGAGGAAGAGAAAGAGCCGCGAGCGAGGGAGCGAGCTCAAACGAGCGGCTCACGTGCTGTGTAGGCCCGGTGATCCCGGCGATAATTACCGGCGGTCGCAGTCGCCGCCGAGGAGCTGCTTCCCCGAAGTGCCCAGAGCCTGCCGGTCTGCCTCCCCTCCCGCCGCTGCTTCGCGCGACAGGGAGCTAGCGCTGCTGCGGCTCGCTTCTCTCTCTCTCTCTTTCGTATCCGCGCCACCATCTCAGATCTCAGGAGCGAGATCGCGTTCGCTATACCGACCCACGGGCCAACGCCAGCTCGAGCACCTTCTGCTCCTGCTCTCGTCGCCCCTGGGCACGACCATCCTCCTCCCCTACCCCTTCCTGCGCACACACATGCACGCGTACAACACACCATCCGTCCGGCTTGTTTCTCTTTGCGTTCTTGAACATACTCACTTGTTCAAGGAACGTGGTAGGAACATCGCATTTTCAATCGACGTGACGAGGAATTAGTAAGAAATAAAAAGTAGAAATATAGAAAGATCAAGTTTTAAAATGAAATAATACTTGAATAAATATGTACAGATAATATTAGTTAATGTACATAAACATCTCTGTATATTTGTAATATCGAGTAAAAATTTTTTTTGTCCGCGTACCCTATACAATGTGCCAGGATGTATATAGGTACGTGTTAAATATCAAAATTGCCACCATACGTACCAATCACCAAAAGGCCTGTACCGAAGCTTTGCCGAGGATGCGACTCAGTACCATGGCCTCGGATCCGTTGCTCCAGCCCGAATTTCTGAATTAACGACCGAACGGACGTTTCCACGGAATCGGCCAGAATTCGCCGGATAGCCCGGGCTTGATGAAGTTTTGATTGACGCGCGCGAATCGAGAGGGCACTTCTTTCTTCCATCATACTTTTTTGTTTAATCTCGAGATCACGAGGAGTATCCAGCGGCCCTGCCAGCTGGTTATTTGAGCGAGCTAATTACGCTCCTCCTCGTCGGCCATATACCTGGAAGCGCTGAAATTTTACGTAACGAATATAATCGCGTGGGGGTCTTGGTGCGTTGGCTTATTGACTAACCGTGCATGGATTATAACCGGTTCGCCTAATTTTACATGCCGACGAGGGGGAGGCTAAAGTCATTTTCGTAGCCGGGCGCACTATATAGCTATCGAACCATCCGTTCGGCTGAATAATGCAACGGGCAAAACGCGCGCAGCCGCGCGCGCTTGATTAATCCTTAAACGTCGGCGAGTTTTCAGCGGCTGTGGCATATCTCTCTTTCTTTTTTTCATCCTCGTTGACTTTTCCCGATAATTAGGACGTCGAAAAGTCGTGGTAAAAAAGAGGGCCACTTGCGTCAGCGAGGAGATAGCAGCTGCTGAAAAAATCGGGAGAAAAAATCTCTCTCTCTCTTATGCGTTCGCTCTTTCTAGCTTGTTAATCAGCAGGAATATTCATCCGAGCGAGCGAGTCAAAGTCGAAAACGCATCGCGAAGGGCTTTATAATAATTTCAAAGAGGCTTTAGCAGGGGGCTCTTGGCTCTCCTGCCCCTCGCTCCGTTCAGCTTTAGCCGAGGCTGCTGCTGCTGCAGGCGCGATTAAATTTCTAGTACAGAGAGAACGGGGCGCCCCGAGGAGAAGGAGGAGGACTAGGCGTTCAAAAACGAGCGACGACTCTCGACTGCCGTTGCTGCCAGCTAAAGCCTCTATAGCACGAGCAGTAGTCCGCGTAGTGCGGAGACCGATCTTTAATGCATCCGTCCTGTAGCCTCGCTCTACGCGGCATATAAATATAACGCCGCGCTTGGAGCGAGGGGGTTGCCTGGCGTAATACTCCCGAGGCTCCCTCTCCTGCATATACATGCATACGTGCACGTGCACATACAGGAGAGAGAGAGAGAGCACGTAGAGGCGGCATCTCGCTGCAATTTCGGCCAAAGGCGCGGCCAGCGTTGGCTCTCATCGTACTCGACCGGCTGCACTGCAGCAGCCGCGGCAGTAGATGCGGAGGGAGTGGTAGTGGCACAAGGGCCTCTCTTTATATGCGGGCCTCGCTCGCCTATATACTCTCTCTCTCTACCCTCGGTACGCGAGCATGTGCGACCGTGTGCCGGTGTATACGAGAGTCCGAGAGCCCATGTGTGCGTGCAGTCCGCGAGCTGCTGAGCCGCGGCGCGCTGCTGCTCGCCCTCGGCGTGTGACGCTCAAATTACCTCCGTCCTCCTCCTCTGCTCCCGCCTTCCCACCCTCTGCCCCCTCCCCCAATCCCCTCGTCGCGACGTCGTAGTCGTCGGGCTCGCGGCTCCTCTCCCTCTTTCTCGTTCCCTCTGTCCCTCTCGCTCTCTTCGTCGTACCATCCTGCTGGCAGCGACTTCAGCTTTCTCTCTCCCTCTACCGAGCTCACGGCGCGCACACGCTCTCTCCACGCTCCGGAGGCTATAACGCGCGAGAGAGCGCCTTCTCCGCGTCTCGCCATCCCGCTCTTTCGCTTTGGCCCGAGGGAGAGAAGCGGCATCGAGCTGCTGCTGCTGCTGCTGCTGCTGGCGAGCAAGCCTGAGCGGGAGGGAGGGAACGACGACGACGACGACGACGGTGGCTCTCTGAAACGCGGCCAGCGGCGGCAGACAGGCACCGCGGGTCACCGCCTTCCCTCCCTCTCATCCCCCCGGACACCTCGGTAGTTCACGAGAGTGTGTGTGTGTGTGTGTAAGAGAGAGAGAGCTGCCTCTCGCCGTCTCTTCCTCCATTCCCTCCAGCCTCCCCCGTCACCCTCGTACTTTAGCGTAGCAGCGGCAGACACGAGCCCCCTCCTCTTTGTCCGCTTAACGTTCGCGCCCTGGAATATAAGGGAGATGGGTCGTAGGAGGGCAGCTCCTTCGCCGACCTCGTCGTCTTCGCCGTCGACTCGCCGGAAGATTGTCCTTTGCGCGTATAGAGCTCTCCTCGGCCCCGCTATCACGGAGCTTTAGCTACTGCTAGTGCGCGCAGAGCTCTTGCTCCCGTCTCTCCCCTTTGTTATTAGTCCAGTGTACCAGCGCTCTCTCCTTCTCTCTTTCTACCTCAACCTTTATCTCGAGAAAGAGAGAACGTACCCTAAATTCAGCCGAGACCGAGAGAGCTACCCGCGCACTTTCGCACACGCCCTGCGCCGCGCAAACGGACAATTTTCGCGAGCAAGCGAGTGAGATAGAGAGAGAGAGAGAGAGAGAGAGAGAAAGAACACCGGCACTCTACTTTCTCTTAGATTTCCACCGAGCATATCCCCCTGCGCGCGTAAACTCGGCCTCGAGACTCTCGCTATATACGCGAGAGTCTTAGAGCGCGGGAGAGCGGGAAAAAGGAGGAGCAGACCGGCCCCGGGAAATAAGAGAGGAGGAAAGGCGAGTAATTTGCTCTCTCCATCCACCCTACCGCCGCCGCCCTCTTACCCTCTCCGTACGGGAAAGCCGAAGCTTTTCGCCGACCCTCATCTTTACCCTCCTTTCCTGTTCTTTCTCTCTCTCTCTTCCACTCTCTTCGTTTTACCCCCTTTCATCCTTGTCCTCTTCTTCCTCCGTCTTTTCTCGGCTTCTTTTTACTTATTTACGCGGACGATCGCACAAATTCCCTCGCCTTCTCTTAGCACGCTCTCTTTCTACTCCTCTCGCTTCTTCGCTCCGATTTTCTTTTTATTCCTTTCTCTTTTTATTAGAACTACCATCGGCAGCAGCGGCGGCAGATTCTACCTCCTCCTCGCCCCCTACGTAGCTTGTCCGTTGCTCTCTCGGCTCCTCCCCCTCCTACTGCACTACACGTCGCGTCGTTTTTCTCTTTCACCGTTTAATTTGGCCGATTCGACGAAGCGTAAAGGCGGCGCCGGCGAAGAGTGTGCAGGTGTCGATGAGAGTGAGATAGAGGCAGAAAACCAGAGAGAAAGAGAGCTGCATCACGGATATATAGGTTTTCGAGACGCGCCAACCCGATTCTCCCTGTCAACGGCTATTTATGTAGGCTAACGTACGCGTATAGCTTGCACATGTACATACATACTGCGGGGAGTGGGACGCGCCGAAGCTGTGCCGTGCACGCGCGGGTGCGTCGTTATGCGCGCTCCGTCGGGGCGAATTTGTTTTCAGAGGCGAATTTAAACGAGGGAGAAAATTGCGGCTGGATTATGTGAAAATAGACGATTAACCGGATTATATGGTATTATACGGAGAGGGGCCCAGCAGTCCTGCCCGATACTTATAACGTATTAATTTCATATTATAACCAGACCACATTTAGCTTCATTGAAACTGCTATTATTATTGCTATTATTGTCATTATTTTAATGATTTTTACGATTATTAAACAGGCTCTTTATCATCTTTACGCGCTTTGGTTATGAATGTACGAGCAGGCGCGCGAAGGAGTCAACAGTGAACACACGCGGAATTGAAAAGAGGAAAAAAAAACAAGAAAACGATTGAATCGGACGTAATAAATTATTTCGATCAATCTGAAGCGCGAATAAAGTGCGTCATAAATCTATTTTTTATGATGCTACTGGGGAAGAGAGAAAAGGATGAAAAAAAAATAACGTGCGGTATAGGTTGAGAGAGAGAAAGAGAAAAAAAAGGTCGAGGGGTGGAGTGGGCGATGGCGGGGAGGGGGGGGGTGAAAAGGAACGTTTTTCTAGCTCACGAAACCCATTTTATTATACTTGCTAATATTTCATTGATGCAACAAGTGTATTCCTTTGCAGAAAAAGTTTTCTTTTATATCAAGCCCGAGCACACGAACACCCCGCCAGACGTACTTTTACTTTCGTCTGCTAAACTTTCGTGAGAAAGCAGCTTTAAAAGCGTATAACTATTTTAATTTTTCTTTCCTTTTTTTCTTCTTTTCTCCGCTCTATCTGTGCTCCTCTCCATTCCTCCCACCCTCGCCCGACTAATTAATATTTTAACGCTCAACTGGTTTCGCTTTCGTTAATTACAGCTCTCTCTCTCGCTCGCTAATTTAATAATTATAATCCATGAAATTTGCATTAAGCCGGTGCACGTCTTCTTTTTATTTATCGTATAAATGATAGAACATATAAGAGAATGCTTGCGCGAATTGTTGAACTATGAAGAAAAAAAAGATAAGGGAGGGTGTATCCACGAGCGAGGGAATATCAGCGCCTGGGCGAGAGAAAACATTGCCGAGGAGCTTGTTGGCAACTTCAAAATTCGCTGGAACACGCGCATTAGTCAATCTTCTTTGGACAACGAGGCCCGACCACGGTATCGCCTTTTTCTTTCAGCCGCGCACGCGAAAAAAAAAGCCCAGCTAAAAACGAAGACCCCGCCGACGAAGAGGAGGAGGTGAAGGACGAGAAGGAGGTGGGCAGAGAAGAGGCAAGATATCGCTTGGAAGAGGAGGTGGGGGTGGCTGCCTCGTGGCGCTGCGCAGCTGGTGCGCGCGAAAAATGCGAGGCCAGCGGGGCTCGCGTGTGTGTTTGTCGCTAGGAGACGCTCTCTCCGCTCACCTCGTCACGCGAACGAGCACACACACACGTATACGTAGTGGGGGGCCAGCCTCCGAAAAGCATCAGGGCCGCTCGCTCGTGCGCTCGATTAAAATCGCCGGAAAGTCCGTCTCCCCGGGCCCCCACCCGCTCTCTCGTCGCGCCTCTCTGGCTCTTTTTCGAGGAGCTGTTTTGACAGCGAGCCGCGCGCTTTCTTGATGGCCAAGCCGAAGCCTTTAATGATCCGCTCCCCTTCTCTCTCTCCCCTCCTCAGAAGCAGCAGCAGCTCCTTTTTATCTTCTTCTCGTCCTCCACCTACTCTCCTTCCTCCTCCTCTTCTTCTCCTTCGTCTCCGTTCTCCGCGTTGCTTTTTATTCGTGGCTGTAAGCTACGGAGGAATAATATCCGCGCTCAAATAGACGAGGGCGAGAGAGAGAAAGAGCGAGCCGGTCTCGGGCACGCTTAGCGTCTTTGTTTTCGCTCTTTGTGCACGGGCCACAAGAGAGAAGGAGAGCAGGCAGGCTGTTTGTCACTCGAGTCGAGGATAAGTTCGTTTTGGCTTTTGATGTAATTGAGAAGCGATTTGCTTCGGGCTGCTCTTGAATGTGCGCCTCGTCTAATATGAGAGCCAGAGAGGAGAAAATATGCTGATGGGATAAGTGAATATGCCGACACTTGCAAAGCGCGCGGGTGTGTAAGTGCTACAGTGTATATAGCGAGTGTGGCGGTGACGGTGCAGGAGGGAGAGAAAAAAAGTGGGGGATGCTTTACTGCTATTGTTTGTCGGCGGCGCCACTCTCCTTCCGCGCGCGGCAGCTCGATTTTTTACGCTAATTGCACGCGGCAACTGCTTAGTGTGATACTTTAAGGTCTTTTCGCCAAGCGAATTACGCATTCGGATAAAAGGATACCGTGCGTAATGCTAATTAATACATTTAAAGGACAGCCTAACGAGCAAAGCCACTTTCGCTGATGTGCTTAGTGTTTGCTTTGAGAAAGGAATAACAAGAGCGCGCTGTGTACGAAACGGGGCAATTGTGAAGGCAAGAAGAAAAGTTCTCGCAGCCCATTCGAGTGAGACACGACCCAGATAAGCTATTTAAATTTCAGCCCCTAAACGTCGTGGTCTCCCTTACACGCTAAAGGCTTGTATTTAAAACATAACAGTGCTGATCCGGCAAAGCTGGAGCAGAGATCGCGCAGTAGTATTAGAGGCTCGTTTACTCGTACGACGACTGTCAAATCATATCCGTCGGCAATTTGACGTGGACCTCCCGCATGACACGGCTGCCGCTGCAAGGATTCCCGGCCGCGGGGTCACGGAAAGGACGAAGCTGAATAAAGAGAGGAGGGCGAGACGAAAAAAGAGCGGACCGAGGCCTGCGGGGCCGTGTGAGAGAAGCCGCGATGGAAAAAAAGAAGAAGCGAGAAGAGGAGAAGCGACGAGAGAGCGGCCGGAGAAAAAAAAGGGGACGCGGGTGTGCAGACTTTCGGGGAGAAGGAGAGAGGGCTGCTCGATCGCGCTCCGTCGGCGTTCTCCCCCCTCGGCTCATTTTTACCTCGCGACGAGCAGCAGCAGCAGCAGCAGCAGCAGCAGCAGCAGAGGAGCGAGGCGTGTAAAGCGAGAGAGGCGCAGGTACATCCGGCCCCGCGCACAAAGACCCTCTCGCTCTCCCTCTGTGTACAGCCTTGCGCCCAGCGGCGCAGCTGGATGTGCGTTTCGCGGCTCCCAAAAGCTTACTCTCATCGCGATGCTCCTCTCAAGCTGCGCGCGCGAGGATGACTCGCTCCTGCAGCCGCGCGGAACTAATGGCCAAAGAGAGAGTCCTAGACCATCAGCGACTTTAGCCGTTGCGGCTATATGCTACCGTCTCGAACGACGAGGCTCGATTCTGACGTACGAGCTGCGCTTAAAGACGTCTGGAGCCTCGCCGGATTTTCTTGTAGGCTCTCTAGGATTTGGCGGCAGCAGCCGGACTCTCGTTTAGGCTTAATTCTTCTTTATGCGCCGAGTGAGGGCTCTGCCTCTTCTCGGCTCTGCGAATTTATCTTCCTAATTGCAGGGAAATAAAACACTAGGGCCGGGACGGCGAGAAAGATAAGTGACGTGTTTACGAGTGAGCGATACCAAATTCCGCCCACGCTCTTTCCCCCTTCCTCTCGCTCGCTCGTCCGACGTCACCTCTTTTTTTTTCTCTCTCTCTTTCGTTCCGCGCGCGCCCAAGATTTTCCTAAACGCGCCTCTCGGCGCTGCAGTGGGGATTCGTGCCCGCGCGGCAGAGAAAAATGACTGGCTGTTAGTGCTGCCCCAAGCAGAAAGATAGAGAGAGAGAGACACCCCGCGCGCGTTGAGGAATCGAGGCTCCGGGCTAATGTCTCATCAGCACCCTCGACGCGGTCCGAGATTGGACGAGTTTCGTTAATCTTTAAAGCTTGATTTAACGATGACTATTATTCAGATGCGCAGAGGAAAAACGTCGATTTCGCCGCGATAAGCATAACGAACAGCCATGGCTGGACAAACACCAATCGCGCTATCTTTGTTTTTTCTGTTCTTTCGTTTTTTCTTCCACGATTATATGATGCATAAAAATGGATTGGCATCAATCAGCTAAGTATTCGTTCGGATGGAAAATACAAAATTTCAAGTCTTCCGACCGTCCCGAGTGTTAAAATATTAACGCATTCCAAAAACTCTCGAGCTCCGCGTGCTTTGCAAACTGTGAAACTTAATTTTTCATTCTGGGACAAAGTGTCGGAATACATAAAGCAGCCAGTTTAATCATACAGTAAAAACGTAACGACTGCTTAATCAGCAATTTATAATTAACCATCGCTCGCGAATAACAATCCAACAGGAGTATCGAAAGAAGCTACACATAGAGGGACATAATCGTAAAAGTGTATGGCCAGCGGTATGCAGCGCATGCGTTCAACACGTGTTGCAGCTGCGCGAGGGAAGAGAAAAAAGGGAGCCTAGCGTTGGTCGAAACCGCGAGGAGAGCGACGGCCGTAAAAATGAGGCGCGACTCTGCGTATATCGCGCGCATAGCCGTTGTCGTCGTTGGCCCCGGAGATTTTGGAAAAAGCGTCTCGTCCCTTCGTGGAAAGGCTGCTGCGGAGGGAACAATAAAGCGCGCCCTGGGCTTCCCCCCGGCAATGCCATCGCGGAGGAGCCGAAAAGAGCGATCGCCGTCGTAAACGGCACGCGGCAGCCGAGAGGAGAACAAAGGCCTGGCTCTATGCTGACTGTGCCCCCGACATCCTCGAGGGACTCGCGAGGGCAAAAAGCCCCGCGGCTGGAGGGCGCGAGACTGCCAGCAGGCTCTCTATACGAGAAAGGGAGAGAGAGAACACTTATAGGAGACAACCTTCGCGTGCACGAGAGAGAGAGAGAGAGAGACTTGGTCCGTTTGAGTAGCCAGCTTTCTCTCCGACCAGCGGCTCCTCCTCTCGTGCCGATGAACGCGAACGAGCCAGTGTGCTGGAGCTATTGGGCTGGTATTCGGGGAGGGCACTGAAAGGGGCAGACGGTAGACGGAGCGGCTTGATCTCTTGCGAACTGCGATCGGCGTTGATGCCTCTTCGTCAGCAGCCGCTCTGCCGCCAAGAGGAGACGGAGGGGAGAGGAAGGAGGTCGTGTGGGATAAGTAACTAGAAAGAGAGGGAGAATCGCGTAGTAAAAGTTGGCGATAAAGCGGCCGATTGCCGACTCCTCGCTGTGCTACCGACTACGACCGATTCAATCACAACGACGGCAAATTAATAGGCGTATAGTTTACGGTTGCACGCGGCCAATTGTCCAATGGTGCTTCGCATTTTGCAGTGGTGATGAATTGCTTTTTCTACAAAGTGAAGAAAAAATTATTAAGAAACGAGTTTTTGAACATTTTTTTTGTTTAAATATTGTAATTTGTTAGTCTGTTTATTTATCAATGAGTAAGCGAGCTCAATTAATATACTTGTTCCTCCAGTAAAGGGCTAATATGTAAAAATAGTTATTTTTTTCTAATTATAGACTCGTAAAGATTATCACGCTGTGGTTATTGGAAAATTATAGGCCACGTAATCGTGCAATTATTACAGCTTGTACGTGCTTGGTATATACCATAATGTCCGTAATATTTGTAAGTTTGAAAAAACAATGCTAATTTATGCTAATGTACAATGTAGCATAAAACCAATATATTTCCATGCTAATTAGCGCGCTAGTCTGTATAAAAAAGAGAAAAAGCAGAGGAAAAAAAATTACAATTTGTAAAAAGTTAAACTTTTGAATCGAACGTCCGAATGAAAAATTGGAAAAAGTCTACTTTTTATGCAGAATCGTTTATTAGGCTAATCGGCATCCTCGGGATTTCAAAAAGAAATTCAAATGGCAAAAGAGTGTGCTCGAAAAAGATAAACGACTAGACACACACAGCCGACACACTATCAAAACAGGTCGAACAAAATTCTCACGCGCAGCATCAGATCGCGCTGGTGGCTGCCTCGTTTTTAAAAACAAGCCGCCGACGACGTAATTTTTCATTCGCGCCCGCGAAAACGTAATCGGTCCAACGAATCAGGCAGTTATTCAGGCGGGACTTGTTTATAACATGTAAAGAAGAAGAAGAGGCAAGACGGACGAGAGATAAGCGAACGTCAACAGCAGCGGAGAAATAAAAATTCAGTTTCTCGGTCGTTCGGGGCTTCCCGTTGGCATCCACAGCCTTGTCCACGTTAACGCGCGGGGCTACTTAAACGATGGGGCAGAGAGGCAGGAGGAGCAAAGTATAGACAGTGGACTTGGCTACCGGGGTAGCAACGACGGGCAGAGTGCTATACGTATAGAATGCACGTTGGAAATTCCGCGCAGCGATAAATTCAGGACTTGGCCTTTTGTACGCTAGCGGCCTCGTTTTCCCTCTTGCCCCCCTTCCCGCCGTCGCCCCTTTTATGCCCAACTCCTTCTTTTTTCAAGCGAGCCATTCGTTCGTCGACTATAGAGCCCTCTCTTCCTCTGTATCTCGGCCTCTCTCGCGAACGCGGCTCCGCCTTAGAAAAAGAAAGAGAGAGAAAGGTGAGTCTGCGAAGGTATATAGCTACGTGCTTTGCTGCAGAATTTACGCCTCTCGATTTCGGCGGATTCAATCAGCCGCTAGCGACGACGGTTTCTCTCTCTCTCTCTCTCTTTCTCTCATGAATGACCAAGGCCTGCAGAGGATGGAGGGCGAATAGAGGCTGGCCTGGCAGCAGCGCCTTGGCGGTGGAAAGGTAGGGATTTTCGCGGAGGAGGGCCTGCCTTATTTACGCGTGTGCCCGTAGTATAGAGAGCGCTGAACTATACCTCACAGCAGGTCTGAATACCGGACGAGGAGACTAGGAAGAGAGAGAGAGAGAGAGAGGAGGAAATACGACGTCCGAGAGGAACGCGACTCTTTGACCCAGTCCAGCAATGGAAATGACGGATAGCCTCTGAGGAATACGACTACGCCCTATACTCGATTCCGCGCGCCGCTTCAGATTTTCAGCGAGCCAACCTTTTTCTCTCTCTTTTATCCCCCTTCTCTCTCTCTCTTCTGCACTCTGACGTATTGCCGCTCATGAATATTCTACAACGAAGCTTTACACCGCCTAGAAGGCAAACGCGACGTTAGACGCGCTGTTGGCTTCATCATTTCTCTCTCTGGATATTTCCTTTATTTATTTTTTTTTCTTATACGCGTTTACACGTATACATATATTTGCTGGTCTCGTTGGCCGGCAGTTCATTATTATTTATCGCAGCGTCAAATCGAAACTCGAAATGTTAATCTCGCGCGCCTAATTAATCAAGAATTCGTGTGTGCACGACTATACAGAGGCACGCGTGCTGCTGCTGTGGCTCGTTATTATGATTTTGATTTATGAAGAATCAAAATCGTCCTTCGCGCGTTGGCCACGGGGAGAAAGCAGCGCGCGCGCGTGTATCAATCACTTGACGACGTATTACAGCCAAGTCATTGCCAAAATTTTGAAGCGAACGGTAACGGAGTATTCAGCATCGACGAGTAGTCTGGTAAATTAAGTCATATGCCTTTGTGAATTTCATGCTCGTCGTCCCCCTTGCCCTGGCATATACCTATAATGCGATCCCTTACTCCGGCTCCCGTCGTGTGTCTTTCCGACATATCAAAGGAATGCACCGCTTGAAAGCTTCCGCGCCATAAATTCCGAATGAAGGTTAAATAATTCAAGCTTCCGTCAACACTACAAATAACCCTTCTCTCGCCCTTTCCCTCTCCATTCTGCGGTAATTAAAATTAATTTACCACCATCGCATACCTCGAAAATCTTCTTAATTAATTTCATCATTGTTGTGCTAACGTAAAATTTAACATTTTAAATAAATCGACGGGTGTTTATAACTAGCTCAACCCTACGACTCTTTAAATTTGCCACTTACAAATTTTATAGACTGAGTCTTCGATCTAATTCCAACAAAATATATATCATAACTGAAAAATACAACTATACCAAAATAACACGTAAAACAGTTCATGCTCGGAAGCATTATATAATCACAAGAGTTTGAATGCACGCGTGGAACGTTATAGTGTTGGTGCGGGACGACGCATAGGTCGCGTGGGTGAAGATACAAATTCACTTATAGGTAAGATAATCAGCCACCTTTCAACTTTGGTATCGCTATCGTTGTTGTTGTGCTAATTTTCCAGGAAGTATCTGTTTAGCGAGCCAACGTTTTTATTATTAGCTTTAGCTCGATTAATAGCAAACGACGAAAAATTGCGACGATTAAGTTTGCTAAAGTAGTTACAATGAAGTTTATTACAAGGTTTTCTCAAACTTCCGCTCGACTTCGTCATAGTTTATGCAAATTAATTTAAACTTTTACAGAAATGCAAAAGAAAAAAAAAATAAAAGAAAGAAGAAAGAGACGTTGAGAAAAGTTTTGACAAACTAAAGTTTGGAAAACTTTCGCCGCAGACTCTCTCTCTCATCTCTGCGATTTTGTCCTTTAAATAATTGATCGAGTTACCGCCTACCAAATTCATTCGACAAACATCAATTTTTTAAAGTACAGCCTCGCAGTTATAAGCCCGCGAAGAATCAGCCGTGTATATTTCGAGGAAAGAAAGCCAGAGAGGCGAGTAGGCGCGCGCGCGACGAGCCAGAAGACGCGTTAGATCGCGCGGAATTATAAGAGCGAGTCGGCGAGAGGAGAAAGAGAATTCGTTGGCGGTCGAGAATTATACGAGGAGGAGGACGCGGCGTCGCCTCGGCCCTTTCTCCGTGGCGGCGGCGGCGAGAAATTTCCGGAGGATAAAATCGTCGGGCAAGAATGCACGCTCGTCGCGGCCATACGACTCCCTCTCGACTCTCTCTCTTCTCCCTGAGCACACGCGAACCTACTCTCTCTCTCGCTCTTGGCAGACACGGACACGTGCGCTAGGCCCGGCGCTGTGTGCGAGAGGAGGACGGCCAGAGAGGAGCGAGGGATCTGAGCGCACAAAAGAGAAGCGGACCTCGCGGAACAGAGAGAGAGAGAGAGAGAAAAAGAAAAAAGGCGGCAAAGGAGAGCGTAAAAGGCCAGAGGCAAAGAAGAAGAAGGAGAGGGAGGAGGAGGCAAAGAGGAAGACCGCGAGACTGGCGGCGGATAGTAAAAGAGAGAAGAGGAGCGCCGGCAGCAGCGGCGTCGAGTCGCGGAAGGCCGCGCGCGACGAGGTGCGGGCGGCAGCGACGGGGAATTAAGCGACGAACCGAGGAGCAAGAGAGAGACCGAGGGAGGAAGGGGGAAGGAAAAAAAACGAGCGGGGCTCCGCGCTAATAACGAGCCTCGCCGGCGGAGCTCACCTTCGTGCGTCAGCGCTCTGCCGCCGCCGCGCTATAGACCTACCTCCCCCGCTGCCCCCCCCCCCCCCCGCTCCCTCTTATTCCGCGCGCTCTCCCTCTTGGGACGAGCACGCGATATTAATAATGCTCTGGATCGCGTCTATCTACGTCCCGCCTTCTCGGAGCTCTCGACGAAGTCTACGGGACGGAGCGCGAGGGGCAAGGTGCTACTGGAACGGTTTTGGCGGACCTAAGCTACTCCTCCGCGGAAACGCGCCTTCCTTCTCTCTTTTGGGTGTATACTTATACACATAGATACACTCGTCTTCTTTTACTTTCCCGACAAACTTACGATCCTCCGCCTAGCTATTGTTATCCATTTAAATAGTCCGAAGAATGGTATGTGCAATGGTGTCATTCGAATATGGGTACATCTCATACGGTATATACACAGTACACTCAAGACGGCGCAGATGCTTCAGATATGGGGGGGGGGGAGTGGTTAATTGATATGTGAGACGAGAATGTTTTTGTCATCGAGGCGTGCACCGGAAATTTGGGTTACCTTGTCGCGTAGAGTGGCGCGCATGAATTTCGGAAATCCATCTCTCGAGGAGGAACTCGGAGCTTTACAACCGCAGAGACCCTTTTACAGCCCTTGTCGCATTATGTTGGATCACGCGTGGCTTGCGCCAAAAACTTCGTAACGATGCTCCGGCAAGTGCTTACACGAGTGTCTCTGACTACACTTTGTCGTCTTAGCTTTGTAATTAAAAAAAAACACACACACACAAACATCTCGAATATCTTATGTTTAAAAAAGAGGGATGTGAGAAGGGAAGAATAGCAGGACTTTGAAATAACGCAATCGACAGATTCATTTTGATTCGCACTTTGGATGATTTATTATTTTATTGGAATTCGCGGCGAAGGAATATTTGAAGCGAAGCTTTAGCTTAGAACACATCACGTACAGGGTGAGAGAGAAAGAGAGGGGAAGTTGGGGGGCGCGGCTTAAAGCTAAATTAAAGCGAGAGCTAGGACAGGGCGCGCAGTCGTCAAGATCAAGAATCCGCGCTCTCCTTTCCCCAAATTTCCTCTATTCCCATCTCCTTCGAATCTTCGTGGCTTTACCGCGCGTCCACTGAGTGAGAGCGAGCTAGCGCAGGAGAGAGAACTAGAGAGAAAGCAGCAAGCGTGCGCGCTAGCTTATTTAATTCAAACGACAAAGGATATATATTCCCCGGCGCGACGTCGGTAGCCCCCGTATATATACATATATATACACCTAGCCATCAGGCTAGCTAGCTCGCTGGCAAGAGGGTCGTGCTGGTGCGCGGTGCGGGGGGAGGGATAAGAGCTGGCACAGAGAGGAGGCGGAGGAGCAGAGGACGTGGCGGAGCAGCGCGAGGGAGGACGGGGGGTAAGGGGGTGGCCGGTCGGGTGGATGGCAGAGCTCGCGCCCACGTCCTCTATCTACCCCCGGCGGCCTCCGCGACGCCCGCTCGGCCCCTTTATCCCCCATATATAGCCGGCGCCGGCGCTCGCTGCGGAATTAGGCGTCGATCTAGCCTGGGATAGCGCGCCCCGAGAATCCCAGAGACCGAGGCGCGCAAAGGGGGCTGAGGTGGAAAGGGGCTTATACCGGGGACGCGAGGGAGAAGGAGGTTGGGTCAGGAAAGGGGGGTTGGCTGTGCGCTTCCTAGCCGTACACCCTCGCGCGCGAGAGAGAGAGCGAGCCAGGCCGGAGATGCGGAGCGGGGGCGAAGGAGGAGGGCGCCCCGGCAGTAGGACGACGTCGATGCCAGGCACGTCCGCCTTTTGGGGCGCTCCGCTCCCGTCCGCCCCGCTCGCTCGAGCCACCCCCGCGCACGCCTAAGCCCTTGCCCTCGTACATAATGTACCTATATAGGTACGCGCGGGCAGCTCTCTCTCTCTCTTTCGCTCGCACACTCTCTCGTAAGAGGCAGGCAGAGCCGTGTCCTACTATATACATTATTACATCGCGCGAGTACGGCTGGGGGAGTAGACGGGGGAAGCCGCGCGGGCTCTCGCGAGAGAGAGAGAGCGTGCGCCAGGCTATTGGGTCGGCTCTCGGTGTGGAGCTTCTTCGCGCCACGACCGTGTCTGCACGCGAGCCTTAGAAGAAGGGTGCTCGTGCTGCTGGCGGTGCTTGGAAAAGCAGCCTCAGCCACACAGCCCCGTGCATGTGCAACGCGTCTTACTCGGTAGACAGAAGCCCGGCGGCCACTACTCTAGGCGGCCGGGGGAGGCCAGCTGGTTCTCTTTCACCGACGTCCGCGGGTATAGAGTGTCGGCTCTCTCCGTTTTCAGCCCCCCGGTCCTCTGAGCCCGCACGCCGCTCGTTCTCTCCCGAGTCTGCACCTAAGGACTCTCGCGAGCTCGCTATAGCCGACAGCGGCTCTGGCGCAGAGCGTGTATACATATAGATAGAGGCTGCATAGTTAGTGAGAGGGAGGGTGGTCCGGTAGAGTATTCAGGGACCACCGCCGTGGCGGCTGCAGAGGCGCGAGCGGCAGCCGAGAGAGAGAGAGCAGGCTCACTTATGTATACAGCGAGCAGCGGCGACGCTCGCACCGGAGTCTCGCCTGCCCTCCTCTATATACCCGTTCTACCTATATACACCACGGGACTGTATGTGAGTGTGTGTAGAGGGCTGTGTGGGCTCTCTCTCTCTCTCGCTCTCGGAGAGGGCAGGCCCCACGCTCGCGAACTCGCAGTCTCGCCGGCAGCAGCAGACCAGATCCATAGTTAATTACCGGCCTAATCTCTATTCGCGATTGCCCGAAACCGCTCGTAAATCCCTATCGGTCCGCTCCCTCCCGCACAGCCATACACCTACACACGTACAGGGCATACACGCTCGCGAGTGCAGTTGGCGCACACGCAGCTGGTCTCGCGCTAACGTGTATGTATACGTGAATATAGTGCCGAGGGCGTACGTAGGCAGCAGGGACGAGCTCCGCGAGCCACGGCTTGTACGTCGAGCGAGAGGAGGGAGAGGGCGAGATGGGCAGAAAGCGGAGGCGAGGGCTTAACAACGTCTGATGGCTGCCGGCGGGCGTTCTCGCGAGCTGCTCCGCGCGCCGGCGGCGCTCGCTCTCCGGCTGGCCCATTTCTCGCTTCTCCTCCCTCGCTCCGAAATTCGCCGTGCGCGAAGAGGAGACCAGCACTCGCGGCTCCACGTCAGTGTGTGGCTGGACGCGTGTGTGTTGCAGAGAATCGACGTGTGTGGGTGCGGAGGAGGGCATCGACGGCAAGAGAGCGCGGCGCGACATTGCCGCCAGCGCAGCGAGCGAGCTGACGGCGACGAGTGTAGGGGGAGAAGAGAGGAGGGCCAGGAGACAGAGCGGGGGGGGGCAGCGAGGGACCAAGCCAAATTGGAGGATTAGACGCGCCCGAGCGCGAGAGAGCCTCTTGGGAGTTTGTCGCCGCGAGAGAAGGAGGAAGCGACCTCTGGCTCCCCCCCGTTCCTGTTCAGCTCCTCCTCTTCCTCGGCGCTCGGCAATTTCGCCTTGGAATTTCCGCTCGGGTTTTTCCTTCTTGCTTCGTCGCGAGTCCTGCTGCTACTGCTTGCCACTGCCAAAGACGATGCCAGCCTCGGGTCCTTCCTCCTCTCGCCTACCCCTCGCCTTTCGGTATTAGACGCCTCTGGAGCAGCTCTCGTCTTTTATCCCGCGAGCGAATGAGAAAGGACTGCGTGCGGGAATCTTCGATGCCCGATTTCACTTATTTTCTCCTCCTCCTTTTTTTTCCTTTTATTTCATCTTTTACCTCTCTCAAACAGCTGTATAGAGGCTATCGCATTGCTTAAAAGCCGTGAGCTTCGAGTTTTATTAGACTTCAATTTGAGCTGGAGAGAATGAGATATCAGATGGAGCGTAGTTTCAAAAATATTGACAGCAGCAACGCGGAAAATAATTTTAATAACGACACAGTCTGCCGAGTACAAAGATTCGAACGTTGGCCAATGTTTCTTTTTCGACCATAGCCAGCTCTCCTTTGCGACGTTAAACCGCAAATAGTAAAAAATTCATCAAGCGCTCGAGACTCTCGGGGCTTGCACATTGTCGCCGAAACTCGATTAAAATATTCGCGGGTATAACCGAAAGCCCAGAGTGGCAATCAGAGAAGGCGGGAGACTGACTTGCGTAAAGGCACATAACGAAACAGCGAGTATTGCCGCGGCGCGCATATTCTCGCCGACCGCAGCACGGACAGGCGAAATCTGCTAGTGGTCAGTGTCGTCGGCACTGCGGAACACGAGAGGATTCTACGGCATCTTTCTCTCTATATCTGTCCGCGGTGTATATAAGTCGCTCGAGAAAGTTCTCTACGGGAAGATCGTCCAGCCATTCCGATTGATTTCACGAGCATCAGAGACACTCGCATCATCCCGCGCTTTCGACCTTATCCACTTTTCGAATTTCACTTTTCGTTATTGATCTTGAGAGCCTGAATATAGTTTTCAGAGTCACCGATGAATATATGCACCTTGCGTAACATCGAATTTCAAGTTTCGCCAATCTCCTCGTTCGCTCTCTAATCTGCCCACATCCACATTACCCACAAATTAAGAGATTCACGGGCATCGGAACCGGTACAAAATCTCCCTGAAAACAACTTGAAAAACGTGTTCAAGCTGCAGAGAGAGAGGGTCAAGTAGATTGGCTGATATGGTCCGTGGCGCAAAAGCCTTTGGTGGCGTGCGTGCGAGTGCAGCCGTAGACCGCGGCGTCCCGTTAACGCGCGCGCCTCGGACCCTCGCTGTTCTGCGCGTCGCGAAATCGTCGGCTTCCGGTTCGAACAGCGCTTCCGGTCACGAGTAGCAGCAGCAGCAGCAGCCGCGTTGCCAGCGCGTAAAACTCGGAGCGAGCGCGGCGTGTGCGCCCGTTTCTCTCTACCGTGCTGTATATGTACATACCCACACAGCCACCAAATGCGTGTGTGCGTGTCGTCGCGCCGTTGCCCCCTTCCTCCTTCTCCTCTTCTTCTTTTTTTCGCGTCCGCTGCGTGACCTCGGCGGCGGCCGATATTGCGCGAGAGAGAGCCTCGCCTTACGAAAGTACCCGCTCTGCCGCTACACACGCGCGTCCGTACACAGCAGCAGCAGCAGCAGCAGCAGAGAGAGGGCCTCGTTGGCTCTTTTATTTTTTCCTCTTCGTTTTCGATCAGCCTGCTGTATACACAGCAGCGGTGCTCTCTGTCTTTGGTGCCGCTGCTGGCATGCGAGACGACGCGAGAGATAGCGGAATGCCGCGCGTCGCTTGGCCCCCTGTCCCTCTCTTTCTCTATCCCACGCGGCTTTTTTTCGCAAGATGCCGCGAGTTTCTTTTTACAGCAAGCCTCGCTCCGGCGACAGCGAGCGACGCGCTTCGGGTTTCGAAAATCCGCTCTGGGTTTTTTTATTTCGACGTCGGCGATCGCCGCTGCTGCTCTCGCGGCGTAGGCAAAATTTCGCTTTTGATGCGCACTGCCAACTTTGTTACTTTTTTCTCTCATTTTTTTTTTTTTTTTTTTTTTTTTTTTTTTTTTTTTTTTTTTTTTTTTTTTTTTTTTTTTTTTTTTTTTTTTTTTGTTTTTTTTTTTTTTTTTTTTTTGCCAGGGTTTTCAATTCAATTTGTTCGCTGGTTATTGAATAAGTATACATCCGTCTAACCGCTTATTAACGCCTGCCTATAATTTTCCTCCTCTCCGAGCCTCTGAAATTTATCGTTTCCATTTTCTCTCTAGGAAGCGCTGCAATAACACTCCTCGCGAATTATTCATCGCTACAACGCGACTATAATCACACCGAATGCTACTTTTTTCTAGAAATCAACCTCGAACATCTTCATGTCGACTCCAATCCAAAAGTGAGCCCTGATCCCAATAGTCCAAAAATCCAAAAAAGTGCCTCGAAAACCTCGAATTATCGAAAATCTAAAAACCAGGAAGAAAAGTAAACGGGTCGACAATTTGCACGACGGTAGTATGGGTGAAAAAAGGAAAGGAGAGGGGATAGAGAGCTCATCGAGGGGGCCCAGTGGCTTTTGCCAGCAGGTAATAACCTGGAACGCACATCCGAAAGGCAAAAGGGAAAAAATATATAAAACGCAGGCTTACGCCCTGGCGCTCCCCCCCGGTTTGTCCCTCCCCCTATCTTTCAGGCGCTCCCGCGTGTAGTGGAAGTGCAGGCCGAGCGCGTATATATAGCTCAGGCCGATTAAGCGGGGTGTCGTTAAACGCAGAATACCGGTAGTCACTTGTTATTCATTCTGTCCGACCTTCCTTCCTCCCTTTCACTGTTTTTTTCCTTTCTCTCTCTCTCCTTATTTCGCTTTACCCTCTCAATTCCGCTCGCCCTCGACCCTCCTCCCCTTCTATCTACTTTTTCGATCGTTTACCCGTGCAATTTCTTCTTTCCTTTTTTTTTCTTTTTTATTTTGAAAATTATGTCATTACTTAGCAATGCACCTGTTGTGCGTGTGTTGAGCCAAGATTGAGAAATAACTTTTTAAATCACACGACATGCCTTACGACGTACCAACTTTTTTGCATTCACCATAAACTGATAAGTCAAAGCCCAATGATCCATTGATAAAAGTTTATGCCATAAAGCATTGCCATTAAAATTTTACAAAAACTTGCCTTCAAAGCAAGCCCGATCTCTTCCGGCATCCAGCTATACATAACCGCTAGGCGTATCAGAATCGCGCGCGCTTATTAAAATTTCATCGAGTCCAGCGGAGTCGCGTCGTCGTTTCCGGCGTCCACGCGGCATGAGCCCGTTCGTTATCGAACTCCATTAAGTTTTGAACGATAATGTACGCGAGGCACATCCTTAATTTCTTCCTCGCGGTCGAAGGAAGGAGGAGGCGTGGAGGGGCTACATACACGTCCAGCGCTATCCGGTGAGCAGACGCAGTGGTCAAGCGAAGAAGAGGAGCAACGTCTCGGCGGCGGTGATTCAGCTCCTCGCGGAGTACGTGGGCGGATTATAAAAGACGAGGAGGGGCAAAGAGAGAGAGAAAGAGAGCCAGGTTAGCGCTGCATGCAGCCTACAGAGTTAGTACAGCTGGAGGGGCTGCTGCTGCTCTCTTCAGAACGCAAACGGCCGCGACCAATTAGACTCGTCAATTCGGCTAAAACGAGCGGAAAACTCGGCTCTCTAATCCCTCGGACTCGACTTTCACGTTTACTCGCTCTCTTTTCAAACCAACTCCCCTCGTCCCTCTTACCTCTCCACACGCAACTGCTCTATTTTATTTCGTTTCCACTGGCGTTTTTTTCTTGTTTTTCGGGCCGACGGACGAAAGGGGTCGACTTTTTTTTTCATTTCCAGCCATGCTCGGACGTCGTTGGGATTTTTTTTTTCGTTCAATTGGGATTGGCCTTTTTTTTGTTGGGTAGCGACGGGGGGGACTCCGCGAGTTCGGTCGCAAAGTTGGGAACATTTGAAACGTGCAGCTGTGGGCTTTGGGGATTTTTCGTACGGGTGATTAGGAAAAGATGCAATGTATCACGCGTCGGTAGGAATTTTGACGCAAATTTTACACTGCTGTGGGGCTCGAATGTGGTGGATGTAAATTTTCTATTGCGCAACGCTACAGAGTATTAAAAAAAAATGAACGGAATTGTTGCCAAAGTATTTTTGTTTGGTCGGTGTTACGTGACACTTTTTGTTTTGTTTTGATTTTCATCTTCCAATCAATGTGTTTCGAATGTAATTTGTTGAAATATTCGCTTTACAACATAGAACGTCCAAAATACAGGTTTTAATATTGCAGTACGCGAAAAGCTGTCGACGTAGTTCAAACAAATAAATAAATTCAATTCAATCACGCGGCAAACATTAAAGTCGAAGCGAATTTAAAAAATTGCAAAGACGATAGAAAGAGAGAGAAGGGGAGAGGAAGAGAGAGAGAAAGAATAAGGGTAAAAAAAGAAACGAAAAGGAGCGCAGCAGCAGGGGGCTCGACCTCGTCTACTTTGCCGCTGGGTCGTCAGCAGCGTCGACGGTGGCCGCGGGGGTCGCGCACTTTCCAGTAATTATCGAGCTACGACGGCAAGAGCTGGCACTGCCGCCGTAGCCGCCGCCGTCGCCCCTCTCGCTCTCTCTCTCACTCCACGAGTATATACAGCGCGACTTCAATTTGTAGGCTGGCATTAATTCGATTGCCCCCGTCGCGTCTGGCCTCCCTTCGCCCAGCCACCCCCGCTTCCCTTCCCTCCGCCCTCTCGCTCTATCTGCCTCCCTCTCGAGCGCACTGCGACCACCACCCCCGCGCGCTCTTTCCTCCGCTGTATATACGAGTGGGCGGTTTATCGGGCCGCCGGCAGCCCTGCACTCTGGCGCTCTGCATGTATATATATATAGAGATCCGCGTAATCGGTCCGCTAGCCCCCGACTCTTCCCTTTTGCCCGTCGCGAAATTCGCGTGCCGTTGAAAAACCTGCAGTTCCCTCCATCTCTCTCGAGCCCACGTTATTCTCGTTTTCTATCTCTCGTATTCTCTCGCACGCCCGTTCGGATTATACGCTCTGGAATTTTCGGCGCATAGTCCAGGAGGAAGGGGCGAGAGAGGGAGTGAGTGAGAGAGAGAGAGAGAGAGAGAGAGAGAAAGATGAGTAAACCGGGTAATTTTCAGCCCGACCAATCGTCCCTGGCATTTTCGATCTCGGGTCATTTCGGCCGAGGTATTCCGAATAAATATCTCGAATGTCTCGCGAGCCCTTTTTTTTCTATACCCGCAGCGCGCTAGTCCCTTTTCCACTCTGTTTTTGCAAGCACCGCCATCGGTCGCTCGGACTTTTTCCAAAATTGCGTAGAGCCATTCGAGAGTCAGAGAGATACGCGAAGCGGCTTTTCAAACGTGTAAATTAATCCGCGATTCTATTCGTGTAAGTTCCGCGGCCACGCGCGGTACTCGCAGGTGACTCGAGTCTTATCGCCAACCACAGCGGATATTTCGAGTACATTCTCGAGGCGAGATGCAGCGTCGAGGCACGAAGAGTCGACGGTGCTTACATCGAGAGCTGCAGCAGCGAAGACCGGGAGCCGGGAGAAGAGGAAAAATTAGAAAAATCCCAACGGAGCCAAGGGAGGGGGTGCCGAGAAGAGAAGGCCGGCAAGAGACGAATAAGCGAAGAAAAAAAAGGAGAGATGGGGCATTGGTGACTTGGTATAGCGGAGTGCCTTGCACGAGTGAGAGTCGCGGGCGAGCCGGGAATTTGGCGCCGCGAAGTAAAAGGCCGTCGTTGTCGTACGAGCCCCCGTCGTATACAGTCTGCGGCGCCTCGCGACGCCCGCGTCGGCGTTTTATTACTCCGCGCGTGGCGAGGGAAAAAGGCGTCGTCGACGACGACGACGACGGGAGAAACAGGCCAGAGGTCGGCACTCGGCTGCAAGAGCAGAGAAGTAGGAGTAGGCGGTAGCGGAGAGGCGAAGGGGTCGAGAGGGGGGGGAGGAGGGGTCGAGAGCCGCGGGCGGCGGCGGCGCACACAGACGCGCGAAGCGCGCCCCCGATCGATCGATATCCTTTCGACGAAACCAATTTGCAATCTGCGCCCGTGGTTTCCATCGGCCTTCTCTCTCTCCCCCCGTCCTGCCCGCCACCCCCTCGGATCCCCTGGCCGGGCTCCTTCTCCCCCCGGCGGCTCGTGGATTATCGCTCGGCGGGCGAGCGCGAAACGAACGCCCGGCGAGAGAGCGGACCGCCTTTCTCTCCCTCGGCGGCTCCCCCTCCTACCTCCCTCTTCCCCTTTCTCCGGCCGTAGCCAGTTCCTTCTGCGTTCCTTCGTACCGCTTTTTTTTCCTCCTCTTTTTTTCGGCGTCGAACGTGGCTAACGAGCGATCGGCGTAGCAGCAGCGCGCGGCTGTGCCTTACTTTCTGCAAATCGATTTTTCGCCGGGCTGATTACGCGACCGGAGCGCCCGCGCTTTTTCCTCGCCCTCCTCGACTCCCTCCTTCTTCTCTTGCCCCACCTCTCTCGCTGTTCAATCCATTCCCCCCCAATGGCTCCTCGGCCAGCGTTGTGTTTTGTGTACACCTCTCGATCTGGCCGTTTTTTTCTTCCGATTTTTTTTTCGTATAGGTAAGGTCGCGCGGACGCTTTAATGACGCCCCGTTATTGTTGGCCGTTGGGCGCCGAGTATTTCTCTCGACCGCGCTTTTGAAAGCAGCCGCGACGGCGATTGATTAAAAAGTTATTCTGCTCCGATGTTACGCTTGCTACGCGGAATCAACGTCCGAGCGCGCAATTGAATAACATAGTTTCGTCTTTTTGTCGGAGTGTTTTAACCATTACGAAGCATAAAATTTGTACGTACTTTTGGTCACTCGTCTATTATTAATCTTTCATGGTGATTGGCATTTGAAATTTCCATATTTGCAACTTGTAATTTGATAGCTATATCTACTGCATCACAAGTTGATTGTAACGAAAATTAGCTGTATTAACGTACAACGACCTAATTTATAGCAAGATCAAGATAAGCAGGTTAAGTAATATTTTGATATGATATACAATCAACAACGTACTTCCTAATAGTAAGGCAATCATTTATAACTTAACAAGATTATCATGTTAAAATATTTATTCCATATTGTTTAGATAACTTCCTATCGCCTATCGGTGATCTATATGAAATAAAATCATTTTCACGAAATTTAATTATGATATTCTCAAGACACTTAAAAACTACTTCAGCCAAAAAAAATCAAAATAGCATATTGCATCTATAGCAAATTCAAGTGTACAACCAATAGGGCTAAAGTCAAAAGCACAGAATTGCAATAGCTAATTTAATCGTCGTAAAAGTGAACGTTGACACCAAGCTGTCCCAGCCGTACACAAGTCATCACGTACAGGTAGTATTTCGCTTTAATCTGCGAGGAAAGTGAGGAGGGACGAGCGTGGACAGGATGATCAATGCTTTTTAAATCCGTAATGTTTGGTAAAAGTTGCAGACTGACGCTAATAAAGCTAGCGATAAGAGCCCCAGGGTGTATGGAGGGGCTTAAAGGACCGAACGATATTTCACGCTAATGTGCGCGGCGGCCGTTGCACGTTCGGCCCGCTCGATTAACTTGTCGAACGGCAAGGGAGGTTGGGGGGAGGGGAGAGCACATTAATTTCTTCGGCGCTCCGATGGTCTGGTCGCTTGGACCTCCCTTCCTACTCCTTCGGAAACTTATACGCCGATCACAGAGACTAATTTCGACGATTTCGCCGAAAATATGCGGATAAGGACATCGAGAAAGAGAGAGAATTCTCGACCTCCAGTGCTTAATTTCGACGAGAGATTCCCGAAATTTGAGAGGGAAACCCTGAAAAGTGTGCTTGATGGAGATATAAAGGATGAAAATTTAATTTGTCCTATTCTTTTGATGGTCGGTTGAATTTTATTAAGGATAGTTATTTGTCCAAAATTATTTTCAGGCAAATTATTGGCTTGGATTCTGCAAATTAGTGTACGCACTCACTGTCCTACATGAAAAAAAAAATATTTAATCCGTATAAAACATATTGATACAACTATAGCGAATACGTACAACTAAATTCATGAAAGTCAACATTTCTGTATATAAAAAAAGAATAAATTATTGAAAACACTACACGCCGGATATTTGACGTGAAGAAAAATAAGAGCTGCTTACGGGTGGGCTTGCAGGCGGCACACAGAGAGACGAGATCGACGGGCAAAGTGCATAATAACGTAATCGATGGCGCGCGCGCGCGGGCAAAACAAATGTTCGGCAATAAACTGAAGAAATCGCCAGGAATGCTCAGAACGTGATTCAGACGGGAGACAAGGCGAGCTGGAGGGCAGAGGGGCGCCTGGACGCGAAAGAGAGAATGGAGCGAAGGCCGCGGGCAGGAGGAGGATGAGGAAGGTAGATGCTCTTGCGCGCGCAAGACTCTCCTGCTGCAGGAGAGGCACGTGGGTATCTATATACGAGGGAATCTGAACAGATACAGATCGAAAGTGCGGTAGTGGGCAGGAGGAGGAGGAGATAGTGGTAGAACGAGGTGGAATCCTCCGAATGATCGATGCGGAATGTCGCGAGACGGCGATCGTGCGGTGCACTAGGCACTCCCTCTCCCCCTCTTTGGCCTCTGTAGCAGGAGGGAAACACTAACGCGAGGTAGGGGGAAGACAAAAAGAAGATAAAAGCGAAAACGACATAACGACGTCGGTGACGTCTGTTAGGAGTGTTCCGCTTTAAAAAGAATACTTTAAAAGCCGGAGGGTTTATAACGGGCTTTCTCTCTCACTCCCTTTCTGTCTTTCGAGCTGCACGTACGTATATATAGGTGTGCGAATGTATATACATGCGAGAGAGCGCGTCCGGTGGAGCGTAGAGAGGGCACAGGCTGCATTTGTATTGTGCGCGGCTGGTGGAAGCGCGACTGTATAGGCAATTGTACGTGTGCGGGGCCGCGCGTGTGTATACGTCGTGGGTGGGGGTGTACAGAGAGTCGGTAGAAGCAAGGAAGAAGAAGCACATATAGAGGTGTAACGAGCATCAACTCAACTCACGAACTCACTCCCAGTTTTTAGTGGCAACTTGTTGCTCTATGCCCATTCATACGGCTCCGACTCCCATTACGTCACGTCACATCAAGTTATAATAATGGTAACGGCAAACTCCTACGCCGCGCTGCTGCTGCTGCTGCTTCGCTTTCTCTCCCTCCCTCACATACACACACGTACACGTATACATCTTCTTTTTATCTCTTTCTATGGCTTTGGCTGTTGCTCTCGCGCACGTGTACACTGATCTATATACAAGCGGCTCCGGCGGCATCTCTTTCGTAGATTCCGAAGTGGTGCCGAATTCGAAACACGATTTTACCCGACTTTCCATTCAGCCGGAAATGCCCGGATAATGCACAAGCTGGCAAACTTCCGCGCGTCTTACCACCCCCCCCTTACCCCTTTCATCGCTCTCTCTCTCTTTTTCTGCCACACTTTCCGTTTCGTTCTGCAGCCAAGTCCCGGCGCCAGCTCTTTCTCCTTCTTCTTCTTCTCCGGCTCCTTCTTCTGCTCGTTCGTCTTGTTCGCTGCTCTCGCTTATACCGTAGAGCTAGTCCCGCAGGAGCTACGGCCGTATCCTCTCTCTGCCCATCCAACTTTTTAACGAAGCACAAACTTTCTTGCTCCCTCTCTCCCTCTTGCGGCACTCCATCGCTCCCGTTACTACTGTAAACCCTCTCTATCTGCCGAGCCTTCGCCGAGACTCTTTCCCCCCGTCCTTGCTACTGCTCTTTGTTTTTATTACTTTCCCTCTCGTTTCACCCGATTGTCGCTGATTGCCCCGAGACATTGGCTCTCTCTCTCTCTCGCTCTTCTTCTCCGGCTCCACTTTGTTTTCCTTCACTACTCTCCTTCCGTCTTCTCTCTTTTGTTCCGAACACCTCTTACTACTTCATGTGTTAAGTGATTTTCTTTCTGGCTTTAACTCCCCCCACTCGACTTACCTTAAGCGCCTTTTCACTCTTTTACCATACCCTTCCTCCCCAACATCGCACTTGTTTATTTCTTTCCAAACAATTTGAGCCTCAAAACTTTTCCTTCTTTCAACTCTACGTAAATGCTGCTTTTCATTTCTATAATCATTTACCCTTACAATCTTATTGTGTACTTTTGTTTTTTGTTAAATTCTACTTAAACCAAATAGCCGCAACTTTTCGTCGGAAGATACAACTCTCTGCTAGAAAATTATAGAAATCTATCGAAACATCATGAATGCAGCAACGATACGTGTCATACATAGCTGAACTCTCTTTCCTGCTTTTTCAAGACGTGTCCTCGATGTCCTTTAAATTCGCGTTGAGAAGCCGGTTTTAAGGATCACGGTGTGCCCCCGCCGCGTGCGTATCGTAATGCAGCTGGCGCGTGTATGCGCACACAGATGCATGGGTATATAGACGTATAAGTCGCCGACAGAGTCGCGCCATGCGGGCGAGTCTCCTTTTTCATCAACGCGCCCGACTCTCCGGCCCGGGACGAAAATTTCCAATCAAGCCATCTCGGACCGTAAAAATAAAAGAGCCCGACCCTCCCGAGAACGCGCGAGTGGGAGTGGGAAGGGTATCTGGTAAGTAAGTGAGTATAGTGAGTAAGAGAGAGTGAGAAGGAGAAGCGAAGAGGGTGATAGAGGGGAGGAGGTGGAGGAAGCGGCGGGGGGCCGAGGACGGGTAGAGCCGAGAGCGAGTTTCATCGGCTCGCTCTCGCCTTTTCATCTAGCCTCTCTCGGCAGCGCTGGCTCCTCTCTCTTCCTTACATAAGCGCCGCAGGAAATGAGAATCCGTCCGGGCGCGCGGGCGCGCAAAAAAAGGACGACGGCGACGACGACGTCGACGAGGCAGAAAAGAAAGAAGCCCCCGGCGGCCGAGGGAGCATAGATAGAGGCTCCGAGCAGGAGGAGGAGGAGGGGAAAGGCCGGCCTCGAGACCTTGCCTTGCGCGCCCGTACTCTCCTCTGTCCCACCCTCCTCTGCCCCCTCGCGTCAGGGTTCGAATTCGAAAATCGATGCGCCGGCACACACACACACGTACACGTACGTAGATAGGTACAGAGGCGAGTAGAAAGAAGCGCGGAAAAAGGAGGCGAGGAACAAGCCCGCGAGGCTGCTACTGGCACACAGGAGCCCGGGAGCAGAGGCTGCAGCAGCAGCAACAGCGCCGAGGAAAAGAGGACGACGCGGATATCTCCCTACCCACTCCCTCTCACCCTTATACCCCCCTTACTCTCCACCTCGAGATTTATATCGGGTCGAATGTCTTTCTCTCTCTCTCTTTTCTCTTCTCTTTCTCTCTACTACCGTGCGCAGTTGGTACTGCAGCCCCGAGGCGACCGGCGTCTCTCTAGCGCTCTCCTCCGCCGAGGGAACCTGGCTCCGCTCGCTCGCTCTCCTGCAGCGGACTTTTAATTAGAAAGCGTCGGGGCCAATAAAAGCCGGCCGCCCGCGCGCGCGAGAAATCGCCTCCGACTACGACGACGTCGCTGCCGCTGCCCCCGCCGCCATCGCTATACAGCCTCGAGCTCCCTCTGATATTCGGCTGCTCGTGAAAATAACCGAAATTCTCGAGGTGGTTTTATTCTTCTTTTTCACCCCCGCCACCACCACCAGCCCCTTGCCTCTCCCCCCCCCCCTTTTTCTTTCTTTTCATTTGCAAAATATCAAACTTTCAGCGCTCGTTTAATCGCTGATTGCTCGTACTCCGATGACGCGTCTCTTCCTTGACACAGTTTTTTTGTTCGTGTTGGTAGGATTAAAAGAAGAGAGGAAATAAACGAAGAATTACGCAAGGTATTCAAAATTAAAGCGAGAGCAGATCGTTATCGATGTATTCAATTATTCTTCTTTTTTCTTTTCCCCGTGCATACCTGTTCTCGTCTTGCTCTCTTCGTAAATCTAGTCGTGTGTACGCGCTGAATTTGTGTTTATTTAGCTATCAAGTTGCGCGTATCAATCACTCGCGCGCACTTGTTGAAGGCAAACGGAACAAACCCGAGCAAACGAGTGCCGGTATCGACAGAGAGAAAAAGAGAAAAAGTGGAAACGAGGGGCGAAACTGCCTGAAAATCAATTGGGATAATTGAATGGGCATTAAAATAACACTGCGCCCATGAATAAACGTATACGTGTATGTGTGTGTACGAATACGCCGAAATCTGCCGACATGCGAAATTTTTCAGTGATCATTACGCTGATGAAAAATGCAATAAACACATTGGCGATTGGTTATGCATAAAAAAAGGTGTCGTATAAAAGCTGAGGGTAATAAAAAGCAACAGGGAAAAATTAATTGTCGGGTAATTACCGAGTATACATGCTCACCGGTAAACGTAGCGAATCAATTCGATTTACTGAATAAACAGGCATTATCTGCCTTCATGAGAGAATGAGAACGAGAGAGAAAGTAGAGGCAGAATAGCAGTGGAAAAGAGGAAGAGAGAGATATACAGTCCGTAAGCGCTATAGAAAGTGGAGTATCGTGACTTGGAAGCGTGTGTGTAAGGTGCAGGTTAACTGCACGCTAGGCAGTCTGTCTCTCTCTTTCTCGACGAGCTGGCCACCCTCAAGAGTCTATAATATATTTTTGCGATTGACGTGCTGCTCCGGGAATTAATTCAACACCGTAGCAATAGTCCAGCCGTTATGACTCTATTACCAACGTTCTGCCTTCTCGTACTCGCCATGAATCCGCTGTACGTACGCTTGCGTGATTATTATAAGATTATTACAAGAGTGCCTTGTGCATCATCGAGCGTAAAAAAGAGAAAAGAAAGGAACATCGATCGACGAGTGTAAGTAATTCGAACGCACAATGCCGCGAGTAAAAGACGGGGGGGGGGGCCGCGGGTAACGCGATATTTTTCGCGGTCGCAGCACGCTTGGCTGCGAGTGGCATCTGGAAAGTTTAAAATTGATCGGGCTCGCCCTTGCGTGCGTTACGTATAACGAGCAGAGAGAGAAAAGCCACAGGAGTCCGAGAGGGGTGGAGGAGATAGGTCGCTGGGACGATATCTCGTCCCTTATGAAATATAAGAAGTGTAATGAGGGTTGGCTCTCTCCGCGGCGGCCGGCAATTAATTATTCATATGCAATTCATTTGGAACGCCGGTCCAACGGCCCTCCGATTCCCGGTCCGGCCTATCTTGTGGCTTTTTACCGCAGCCAGGCGTGTATAAACGCAGAGAGCCGGGGTTAGAGCTAGTCCGAGGGCCTCGGGGCAAGAGAGAGCTCCCTTTAAACTCGGATCGATTACGTAATTACGCGGAAATTTGTATATGGCTGGCCGACGTGGGGTGTATATAGGATGGGGGATGGCGATACGCGGCTCAAACGCTTCTCGACTATATCCAACTTACGCGTACTCGGTTTCACGAGTTGCCACGCGAGGAAAGTCCGGCGTTAAGTTGCGTATAAATTGTTTCGACCAAAGTAATTATATGTATACACATGCTTCGGAAGTGTAGTCGGCGAGGGTGAGGAATGGTGGAAATTCATTTGTCGCAGGTTCAAGGGGACGGGTGCCTTGACGGAGTCGCACACGTGCTCGGGATGGTGCATAGTTTCTTTCCGAAATCGCACATCTGCGTTGCGGCTATTATCGCCTCACGGTATTTCCCCTTTTTCTTGGCTTGTTTACTTCGCGTCGAGCGGCGAAATGGAGGAGGAGCAAAGGGAGGACGGTGAGTCACGCGGGGGAAAAACTCGCCGAAATCCTGGGCTCGCACGCGCAGATGCGTAGCTGAAGGGACTAGGCGCGACTAATGACTCTGTATAGCTGCGGCTGTTTTTCCTCAAACAAGCGGCCTGAAAAAACACACGCCGGACCATCTTTTGGCTACAGTCGCGCAATCTCTCTGCGGTAGCCCGTACAGCAGCTCGACACTGTCGGGGCTCAATACGTGGCCGTAGGCTTTTAGCAGTGGCCTCGGCAACATCGAGTATAGTTTCACGCTCACAGAGAGCGGACCTTGGAGTCATCAGTAACACTGTATAGCAGTCGCTATAGCGTCTCTCGAAGCTTCCACGCAGGACGTTACCGCTCCCGATGGTCCTCAGCTCATTTTTCCGTAGGCATCAGCATCAGCAGCTATTAGGCTGAGAGTGAGAGAGGGAGAGCCAGTCGTAGGCGATATTTCACATTTGCCGCGCGACTCCCTTTCTCTCCCCCCTCGTCCGTTCCCTCATTTTTTTTCTTCTCCTCGGCGGCCTCGGCTCTGGCCACTATGCGAGGTCCTCGTCGTCCCTCGCGTGTTTTCCACGCCCCGCGAAAACACCGGCTCTCTCGCTCGCTCGTGTACCCTCGTTCCCTTCTCCTCCTCGTCCCTTCTCCCCTTACTCCCTCGACGGCGATCGATAATCCGAGAAGGAGAGAGAGAGAGAAGCAAGAGCCCGGAGTATATAGGACGAGGGAGCTCGGGGCAAGGGGGGACTGGGCCGCGAGACCGGATTTCGTGCCGCGCGCCGAATTCTGGGGGCGCGCAGAAAAGCCCGTCCGCGCGCCGCCTGCGAGCTCGTTTTTCTCCCTCGGCCCTCTCCGTTCCCCCCCGTCGCTCATCCCCTTGGCCCCGCGCGCGCTCAGCCAGGCATCCTCGCTCTCTCGCTTGCTCAGCCTTTTGCCGCGACTTCGTCCCTCCCTCTCTCTGTCTTTCGGGCTCGCTCTCTCCCCATCTCCCGCAGCAGAGCGGCGACGGCGGCCTTCCGGCCGAGAAGCCGGCCGACGCCGCCGCCTCACGAAACTACGCCGCGCGAGAGTTAAGCGAGGAGCCTTCCAGGAATCGTTCACGCGAGTTTTTCGGCTGCCGCCGCCGCTATGCCTCAGGGCCTCTGGGGCTGAGGAGCAAGGGGAGGAGGGCCCGGCCCTCGACTCGCGCTTAATGTTCCGAGCACGCGGCGGCGGTGGCGCGAGCTCAGAGGGACCGCGTCGCCGAGGTGGGGGATGGGCAAACGGGGAGGCTGAGATGAACGCGCGGGGCTCTCCGGTATCGACCAAGCCACCGCACGAGAGAGCGGCGCCGAGGGAGAGTGCGGCTCCGAATTGCGCCGCTCGCGGCTCTACCCCGCCCCCCTTTAACGCTCTCTCGCTCGCGCTTGCCGTATGCGTGTGTATATCGGTATATATACACGTGTACGCGGGGGGGGGAAGAGAGTGCCGGCGGCGGTGGCCGAGGCGATCCTTATTTATTAACCTATTCTTCCTCGGACGCGCCTTATCTTTGTTTTATCCGCCGGTGCTACGTTTCGGCACGGCCTTCTAGCCTCCGCTCACTTTTTTTTGCCTCCCTCTCGCTTCTTCGTTCCCCTATTTTTTCGCTCTCTCTCTCTCTCTCTCTCGGAGCGCCTATGTGTTGCCTCGCGATATCAGCCGGGCTTCTTTTTCGACGCTCGTAATCCCCGTTGGTTCCGCGTAACGCTCGCACGCGTGTCTTCATCCGGTCGTCCCGTGACCCTTGGCTCATCTTTCGCGGCGCGCGTGTGCTTGTCTTTATACGCTCTAGTCCACGGGGGGCTCCGGAAGAGCCTAAACGATCAAGGGCAACGTCGGATTTGCTAGGGGCGGTCGAGGGAATGGAAAAAGGCAGGCCCATGAGCGAGGGAGGTTTGTCGATTGATTAATTGCCCGAGGCAGGCCAGCTGGATTGTAAAGTTATCGGCTTGGCTTCCGCTAGCGTTGCTGCTGCCTCTATACCGCTCGGGATTAGTGGTTTATGCGCGAGATAGCCTCTGGACCTCAAGGTCTGCTTGAAAGTGCGTATAGTGGCCATTGCTCCGACTACAACGATCATTGCCAGGCTCGATGTAAAGTTGTGGATACTCATATAGTGGTAGAGAAGGTCGCGAATCTACGAGGGGGGGCAGAGAGAAAGAGACAGACTGATCCTCGCTGGGTTTTTCGCGCCGGGAGATAGATGAGCGCGAGACGCGACCTCCACCGGCGGCTGTAGTCGTCCGTGCGAACGAGGCCTCTGGCCAATGATTTATGCCGCGGCTAAGCGCCGATAGAAGTGAATACCGAGCTAATGAGCCGACGGGACACACGGCATGGTGACGTGGCTGTTCCACTCTCCCCTACGCCCTCCTCCCCCTAGCCCCGCACATTCCCTCTCTCTCTCGCGCTCTTTCTCTGCAGAGTGAAAAATTAATTAGGCTTTGGCTGGATATGACGAAATTTTCTAACCCCCGCGATCTCTCCCGCGCTAAATTGGATTTTTTCTCAAGCTCCCCCTTCTGCCGCAGTATAGCAGAGACAGAGAGGCAGGCGGTGTAGCGCAGCAACAGCAGAGAGCGGTGTATATATCCAGCTTCTAGGACATAATTAAGTTTAATTTAGCGAGAATCTTAGTTGGCTCTCTCTCTCTCGCGTGCGCTAATTAAATTTCTCGTCCGGGGCGCAAAGAAAAAACGGCGCGTTCGCTTGGACGCACACACATATACATTTACGCGGAGGCTAGACGCAGCGCGAGAGATAGAGCTGCTCATCCGCAGAGCAGGAGAGCTCTGCAGTCTTCTCTCTGGTAGCCGGGCGATTTGTTCCACTTACGCTTTTCATTTTCCGCCAAAAGAGCGCCGGAGGCCGGATGCTGCCGGGGCTTTAATTCGAAAATGGCCTGGGCGCGCGCTATTGTTTGCCGAACAAAAAAATCTCGGGAAACGTGTATACCAGCGGCCAAACAGAGGACGCATTCTCGTCTCTCTCGCAACTCTCTCTCTCTCTCTCTCCCACTCTCTTTCTCTGGGCTTTGAGTCCGATTACACGCTGTGCCGCGCTTGGCGTCGTCACAGCTGCAGGCTGATTTCGAGGCCAGGCTATCCGCGCTTGCAGGGAAAAATTCAAGAAGAAGAAGAAGAGGCTGTCCCGGGGTCGCCTCGAGGAGTAGTAGCCGCCGCGTATACTCTACTCTTCGGTCCGGCGATTTATCACCGGCTTAATTAACAGTTGTCCGGCGTGCGAGTGTGCGCGGCGGCTCCCCCCCCCCCTTCTCGCTCGTCCTCATAATTAAAAGCAAGTAGGCAGCGGGCCGCGCGGCCCAGAGACTGTGCTCGGTCAGCTGCGGAAAGAGCGAGAGGTGCTGGCGTTGGTGGAGTAGCGTGGCCCATAAGGAGAGGAGGAGTTCGAGGAAGAGAGAGAAGGAGAAAAAAAGGTTGTGGAGGGTATCGGGAGCTGGGGGTGGATACGCGCGGGGGCAATTTGCACGAGAACGGAGCTGGGAAAAGCAATCAATGGGAAAGGCGCTCTCGCTCCGCCGCTTTTTCCGCGCCGACTTTCCTCTCTCCCTCTCGGCAGCAGAGCTCTACTCGCCGCAGTCCTTCCTTCCCCCGCTGCTTCCTCCTCGGCTCTCGTATGTAGCCCGGCCACAGCCCCGCGCGCGCGTGTACCTCTCTTCGGGCGGAGGCTCGGAGAAATGAGTCCCCCTCTTCTCCCCCCTGAAGCTCCGTGAGGGGGCCGGAGACAAGGACGGAACAAGCTGCGGTTACCCCGAGGCGAAGAGACAGAGAGGAGAGGATCCTATAGCGAGATTTCGGAGCTTCTACCCGTCTCTGTGTGCACGTGCGGATGTAGCCGCGGCTGGTCCTTCTCCTTTCCGCGTCCCCTGTGCTCTCCCGACTCTGACCGAGGCTATACACCTCTCTCTCCCTCGACATAACGCATGCAGGCTTTCCCGCAGCTGCGTGCGACTCTACACGCTCTCCACGCGACGTCCTTCTCTCTTCCTAAAGACAACGCCACGCTTTTAGTCGGCTCGTGCTTTTTTTTCTCACGCGGAAGTGCAGCGACACACATACAACCCGCGTTGGCTAAGCGTATTTGCCGCTCGATGTCGGATGTGTGTCTTATAACTCCCTGTTGACTTTTGTTCGAAAGGGTTGGAGATTAAACGAGAGTCATGTCACACTGCAGCAGCCTTTTCCGAGATTGAGTTGCTGCGAGCATAAACGCAGTGATCGGTTAACGACGACGACCTTACCGTTGACTATACTGTCTGTACACTGTATAGATGTAATAAATCGGTGTCGTTAGCAGACGACGAGCTTCTTGAATTCGGCGGAGTAACGACGATGACACGGCCATTTTACCTACTGGTATACTTTCAAATAAATATTGCTGGCACAGTGCTGGGACTTTGTAGTAACCGTGTACAGAAAAAAGAATAACTGTAAAAGCGCCGATACACATTACGCTAATCCTTGGCACCTTCTTATCGACGCTTCGTATATAAATCAGGCTGTGATCTAAAACGACAGGTATAGGAGGTAATCGCGTAATAAAGGTCCCCGTAAACTCGATTATTCCCATAGGCGGCGATCAATCGAATAATCGCGAGAGAGAAGCCGGCAATCATCATCAGGATCGCGGGGCACAAGGCACGCACACGGTAATGAGATTAGCCAAAAGAATGAGAGCTCGTATACGCACGTCACGCTGGCTTTGAAAGACAGAGAACAGCCGAGTGTACACACGGCGCAGAGAAGGGATGGAGTTTGGCAACGCAGTAGCAGCCACGCAGCGCGTAATAAGATTCCAAGCCCAGCGCCGGCGAAAAATAATCCGGGAGACGAGAGCAGTAGCCTACCGGCTGCCGAGAACGAGAGAGAAAGACGGAGCTGGCTCCGTAACACGCGCTCACGTAGCATCAGGCTCGCTCTTTCCCTCTCGGCCGGAGTCTCCGCCACCGGCGTAGCGTATCCCCCTCATTCCGCGATGATTCGACGCTCTCGCGCTCGGCGAGCGATTATCCCGCGTCGCACCGGCGGTGGCAGGCTCCCCCCTATATAACGGACAGCCGGAGCGCTCTCCTCTCGTTGCCGCCGCGCGTTCATTACCGCGCTCTTCTCCCCCTGCTTCTCTCCCATCGGCTCCTTTTATTTCTCAGGGCGCCCTTGGCGAAAACGCGCGAGGACGCGCTTCGGCAATTACCATAGCCTCTCTGTGTGAGCCAAGGCTCCCCCCCGAGCCCGCTTCTCCTGTGCTCTCGCACATTCGGCCGATAGAATAATCGATCGGTCCGCGCGCAGCAGCCAGATGACGCGCGCAGGCTCTGCTGCCGCCGCCGCTACTCCCGTGGCAATCTAAATATTTGCTAATCGAGCGTGCGAGAATGAATTTGCCTGTAGTACCGCTGCCTCCTTTATACCCGCCGGCGATTCTCGTACTTTGGTAATGTAATTTTTATGGGGAGAGAGAGAGAGCTGTATTCGCGCCTCAGCCTTTAAAACCGAGCGTCCTCGGTGTGTGTTCCTATTATTCTGAGGCTGTGCTTTGTCCTCATTTACCTCTCTCTTTCGTCTGCTGTGTCTATAGCTGCGAATCTCAGACTCTAGAGTGATTGATTGCTTAAGCGATTGACTTTGATATTATCAAAGTCTGTCTAGCGATATGGTATATGCTTTTTGAATCGTTCCAAATTGATTATTAATTCGATTCGACTATGCCGATAGTTGGAGTCTCGAGGAATATTAATTAATGATCGTTTGATGAATTTTCCGAAGAAATTGCCAAGAAGTTTGCCTTAACCAGTTTTTCAATTAAGGTCTTACACTCGTGATAAGTTAAAGAATCAAATAAAAAACTACGTCGTCTCGAGTTCGATGGTATTATCTTAATTTCAATCAAGAACGATTATAATCCCGCCCGCTCCTCTATACCCCTGTGTACATCTCCAGCAACATATTATTCAAATGGAGTACATCCTTTAATTACACTACGTCGCGTTTGTGCGCCTAATAAATTATTTCCAAAGGCATTAGCAAAGCCTCCCCTATACCTCGCGCATCCAGCCCTTACCTAATCCATTTGTCAACGCTTGTCTCAACCCGAGCGAACTATTAAACGCCCAAGAAGAAAATGATCAAGGCCTGAATTCAATCCTCCCCCTCCTCTCTTTCTCTTTCTCCATACCCCCTGGCCTATCCATAAGCCACGCGGTAATCCCTTGACAATCGTCCATCCGATTATCCCCTCAATTATCAAAAACAAAGCGACTTTAAACAAACAACTCGCTCCACCAGCTGTGTGTACGCACGCACACCATGCTGGAAGGGGCTACGCTCTCGCCGTCATCGGTCACGCTGTGCGCAGCAACAGTTCGAACGCGATATACAGGGGTATCAGTGAGGGATGCTGCTTGGTCAGCGTGAAATGAAAAAAAAAAGAACGAATCACTCGTTCGCGCTTCGGAACAACGACTGCTCGACGAGAGGCATAGCCCTGCCGGGTTGCAGGTCCCTGCGCATATCCCTGGCTAGCATAGTGCAAGGGCTCCCTAAAGCGCGTACAACCACGCATCGAAGCGCGTCGCGCAGTCGTCAGCCGATGGTGCACGACCTCGATCAGCCCCCCAAGTTATAGCTTGCAGGGCTAGCAGGGCTAAAGCGACTCGCAGCTTCGTAACACCCCAGCACCTATACACCTCCCTGCAATTCCGGGAACAATGAAGGGATTAGCCGCGTAAGAAAGGAGAGGGAAAGGACGCCGCTGGGATTGCCGGTGCTGGTGGACGAGGATGACGCGCGACGGCAAGGCTTTCTCGCACTACTGCTGGTGTAGCACATGCACGCAACGTACACCGCGTCTCTTCTTTCAACGCGGCTGCAACAGCATCGTAATAATCCTCGAGTCGCGCTAGTACGTCTGGCTGTTCCTCTTTCTCGGGCTGTGTAATACTCTCGCCTCTTTTAAAAGCCCAGTCGGCCTAACGTCACTACGGAGAAAAAAGGAGCGAGAGAGGGCGAACGGGAGCGAGCGGATTTAATTACGGCCCCCGTCGTCCTCCTCATCGTCGTCGTCAACGATGCTGGCGCGGCGGCAACGCCGACGTCGAATTAAGTGGGAGAGAGGCTGCTGCTGCTGCTGCTGCAGAGGGAGAGACGCGCGGGGACTTTAACGAAGCGAATTTCGGACGCTGACCTCGCTCCCTTCTCCCCCACGGCTGCACCACACCAGCTCGCCCTTCGCGCGCGCAACTGCAACGATCCGAACGAGCCCGAGAGAAGAAAGGAGTAAAGGGGGCGAGCAAGAGAGAGACAGCACAAGCTCGACATCCCGTCTACTCGCTTATCCAGCCCGATGCATCGACTGCCTTTGCGCTCTCATTGTTTTCCCCGTCGCGCAGCTATCCGCTCTCGCACACCCGACGCGGACGCCGCTGTCTCTCTCCCTTATCCCCCGCATGAGCGTGCGGCCCCTCTTGCGATTGTTCATCCGTTCCCTCGTCCCCCCTCGTGGCTGTATACGCGCGTAGAGTCGCAGGTTTCTCGCGCGAACCCGCCCTCGGTGAGACCACTCTCTCTCTCTCCTCTCTCTCTGTGTACGCGTTTACTACGCGCAAGACGACGCTGCCGGCGGCCGGACATTTGTCCTTTTGTCGGGCCGAGACCGCCCCCTAATGCTACCGGCGCGCTTTTCCAAGGGCGCCCTATCTTAGTCCAGCCATCTCTCTCTCGTACACTTCAGCCCTAGCTCCACCCTGCTCTCCTCTGCTCCGGCGGGGAGATTTACGAGGTGCGTTTTGCAAGAGAGAGAGAGAGAGGACTGCCGTAGCCCACCCCCGCAAGCCGGTGTGTTAACGGGCGCTGCTCAATTACAGCTGGACCGTCGCGGTTCGGGGGCTAGGCCTGCAGCTCCTCCTACACCCGAGTCCGGCCGTATCTCCTTCTTCTCACCCTTCGGCTACTTCTTGCGCGAAAATTAACGGGACGCTCGGCTTGCAGTTTCGGCAGAGGGGCCCTGCTCCTTCGCTCCTCCTCCTACTCCCCACTACACCCGATATCTCATACACCGACACCGGGGCGCGCTACGGCTTGCCAGGACATTCGAGACGGCCGCGAAGGAATTATGATATAGGACTCGGGAGACGGCTCGGCTCGAGCATTATTTTACAGGGCCGGAGGAGAGCTTGGCCTTACCTAAGGGCGATTCGCCGTCGCCAACTAGAAGGACGGCGACGGCGGTGGTGCGCTACTGCTGCTAGTGGACGGGAAGCGATGATTGAGTATGGACGCTTGTAGTGCCCGAGCCAAGTGCGCCTGGGAGGAGGAGCGCGCGGGGGAATCTCGTTGTTATTTCCGAGGAGAAACTTTGAACCGTGCACGCCGAACTTTGCGACTAATGGCCGTTGCTCCTGTGGCCAACTTGCTGGCTAGGGCCAGCCCCAGCCCCGCCGGCCTTCTTCGCCGACCACTCGGACACCCCCCGCCGTATCCCACGGGCTCAACTGGATTAAGTGATAGTTAAAGGATTAGACGATTGAGCATGAATCGCTTTTGATTTTGCATTTAATTTGTCACGCGCTTGCGGCTTAGAGCGATAGTTATGTGCGCGAGCTCCACGAGTTGGACTTTTCTTTGCTTCAGTTTCACCTATAGAAATGTGTTTATTGGGATTTACGCAAGACAATGCTACTGTCCTTTTAAAGACATAAAAAGCATAAAAAAGACAGAAAAGTATGTTAACGAATTAGAGAGTAAAAATAAACGTTTCATTAAAAAATATCATAACGGTTGCGCAATAACTGGTATCCTCGGTGCTATCCTTCCGCCTTTCAATTTAAAGCGCAGATCAATTTACAGTACGTTCATCAGAAACATTGGCTGGCAACGCTTAGGGACTAGCTTTAAGTATTCGCTCGATCGGTCGCGTACGCACACTCGTATCCAACTGTAAAAGATATAGAAGACAAGGGGTTGAGTAACGCGCGAGCAATCCGCGGGACGCGTACCTCCACGTATATACGTGTACACAAAGTAGCGTCCAGACTCGCGGTCCCTATTTGTCAAGCGAAGCAGAAGAGGAGGGCTCGGGGAAGTTCTCAGTAGTAACAGCTACATGTTACACGCTTACACAGACACACGTGCAGCGAGCTCGCGGGATCGGTGCAAGTCCCCTCCTTCCCTGCCCCCGTTTGACTCTCTAGCGTCCGGCTGGAGGCGCGCTCGCTCCCTCGTTTCGGAGCTGCAGGAAGAGCGAGGGGGGAGGGGGCGCCGAGGCAGATCGATCGGGCGATTTTCCTCGAGCTTTTCCTCGGCGCCGGTCACCCCCGCGCCGCGACGCGCGCTCCTTTCTCCATCTCCCTCGCAGGCTTTATCTCTCTTTCCCTTGGCCGCTCGCTCGCTCTCGCTCTGGCGCTGATGGGAGTGCGCGCAACGAGGGCGTCGCGGTGTGGGGGAGGAGGCGAAATACGAGGGTTGCCAGAGGAAAGAGCCGGCGGAGAGGGGGGGGGGGGTCGGCAAGAGCCGCGGCGCATTTTCGAGCGCGCGCGAGCGAACGAACGAGCTGCTGCTGCCGCTACGAGGGGCCGCGCGGAGAGCCGTGGCAGTGAGGCCGTCAGAGGGGCAGGGGAGAAGGGACGAGAGTGGAACGGGGGTGGGTTAGCTGCTGGGAGAGAAAAGAGAAAAGCGAGCGAGGAACGAGAGCGCGAGAGAGCTCGCTCGCGTCGGCGGCGGCGTCTCGCGTTTCTAGGACGAGGAAAATGCGCCGTAGCGTCCTCCGCTTCTCTCTCCCTCTACTTTCACCCCCTCTGGCTCTCTCTCTCTCTCTCTCGCCGGCTCGTTTTTCCTCTCTCTTTCCCTCGTTTTTTCCTTGCTCCCTCTCTATATTTGCCGCAGTCGAATCTCGACCCTCCCCCGTCCTCTGCCTTCTTTTCTCTTTTGCCCGGACCCTTTTTTCCCCCGACATAGATATACACCGGCACTGCGCCGTACAATATATATACATATACATATATATCTATACGCGAGGTCGCCGCCGCGCCTTCCTTTATTTTTTGCCCCTTTTTCCTTTCTCCCTCTTCTTCCGCGGCCCCCGGCCCGATCCTCCGTTTTTTGCTCCTCCAAACCACCCTTTCAGCCTTCCTTCGCTCCGCTCCAGCCTCGGCCTTTTTTTTCTCTCTCTCCCGACTCCATCGTCGTCGGCCTCCTCCTCGTTCTCCTTGCCGTCGCCCTTTTCCTCCCCCGTACGCTCGTCCCCTCGCCGCCACAGCCGCCCTTCTCATCCTCCTCTTCGTTGTCGGCGTCGTTGTCGTGCGCTCGCGAGGCGCAATTTTTGCACTCCGCGAGCGCCAGACGCCCTCTCGGCTTTTCCTTCTGCCTTATATATATCTACCAAACTCCTGCTCCTCCCCTCCAAGATACGCATTTTCCGGCGCTCGTCCCTCCGCGCTCAATGCCTTTACTCCCAGCGCCTCGAGCAATTTCCTAAAATTTAACGGATATTAGGTTAATGAAAACTCTCGTTTTATAAGAGCGATTCAATTCGTCATGATTTGCAAATGCCACTTGCTTATCAGTTATAAGCACATGTACATATACAGGTAATAATGTGGTAGAGCCAGATTTCGAAATAGTCGTAATAGGGGGCTTGTAGGGTCATGCGGTGAAACCACGTGTAATACGTTAAATTGGCACGAGTGTTGAAAGCTTTAGAGGAAGGAAAGTGTCAAACTTTTTAAAGACTTGAAAAGTATCGCTTAACTGGCCGAAAAACTATTTAGTAAACTCTCATACGCTACGTGGTCTTCATTATTTTACCGGCTATTCGTGAAAGCTCAAGTTCATTTATTTCACTTACGTGCTGTTTTTAAACACAACTCATTCGTCGTGATTGATTGGAAAAATTTCTTTATCTGCGTAATCTTTTAAACGCGAGCCAATATCTCGCCGATCCTCAAATCCATAAACACCCGAGAGAACATAAAATCCACACTGTCGCGATGTATATTAGCCAATAGCGCAACTTTAACTCGCGCGTAGGTACGCGCGTCAGATTTGCCATCCGCGTCGCTGCTGGAAATGAAAAATGACAGCGTAAAATGGAGGAAAGAAAAGAAAAACTCCGGCAAATCGCATAAAATTGGACGACACGTAAAGGAAAAAGAGAGAGAGAGAGAATGGTGACGACGATAGGAGCGGAAAAAAAAGACCGGCGGTGCCCAGCCTCGTCATCACAGCGTATAGACAGCGTCACACGGCTATATACGCGCGCGAGAGAACACCGCGGCCGAGCGAACAGAAAGGGCTAAAGATAATCTCACAAAAGAGAGAGAGAGAGAGAGAGAGAGAGAGAGAGAGAGAGAGAAAGCGGGCACACTCGCGCTCAACGTCGCTGGCTCGCTCACAAAGACTGTCCCTTCCCCGTCAACTCCTCTCTCTCTCTTTCACTCGTCGCGATCCGATCGATAATTAAAAATACACGTCGGCAGCGCACGTGCGCACAAAAGCTCGGAGCTCTCCCTCGTCGACCCCCCCCCCTACTCCACCCCGTTGGCTCTTTTTCGCGCTTCTCTTCAGCGTATATACCGCCCACTCGAAAATGTTGGCGCGATAATCCGGGCGCGCTACATCCTTTTCCTACGGACTCGATTTAGATCCGATTATTTGCACTGCACTTTTCATTATTATCATTGTTATGCGAGAGAGTGAGTGAGAGAGTTGGAGTCTGCTGCTAATCCGTTCGTGTGCAATGCTCTCGTTGTTTCTGTATGTGTGTATGACGCGGTTGTTTCGTGGCTGCCGATCGGAAGGAAAAGGAGACGAAGTGATAGATTATGCCGCGAGAGGTTCAAGTTTTATGTGCGGCTTTCATGAGCTGAAATGCACTGGCCCGCTCGAAACGATCTGGTATATACGCGCGGATTACTCGCTCTCTTGTTTCGCTATTGATAAAACTTTTATTCTTTACAAATACTCCGGTTTGAGACGCTCTTTTTTATTTTTCCTTTTCTTTTCTTTTTATTGTACTGTGAAAATATCAGGTGGATTTGGCTGTAGATATTCACCACCGGTACCGCACTTTATCGCAACGTACTCGGCAAACCCGACACATAGTTGTGTCAAATTACCCAGTCGAGCATCCGAACGCTTAACGTACATCATAATTACATCCGACACGCTGCGAACGAATCACAAACTTTGATAAAACTTTAGCAAAACAAAAAAAAAAAACAACAACGGAGCCCCACTCATCTGTTGCTCACCAGCCACGAATTCAATTAAAACTCTGGCGCTAAGCGGAAAAAGCCAAGAATACACGTCGTACACTATTCCCCTGGAACGCGCGTAAGAAGTAGACAAAAAAAGGACATAAGCATAAAGCGAGCGTACATGCAACGGGCTTTCCCCCGTTTTTTTTTACCTATGCGTCAAAGTAGTCGCGCTCCGACGTCGACGCACGTGTATAACACGCGAGCGCGCGACAGAGGCGTTAAAATATACGCGAGAGCACTGGGGCGCGAGATGGCTCTCGGCGTGACGTCAGCAGGTAGGTGGCGGCGGCAGAGACGAGGCGGAGCACGAGGGAGACACACGCGCTTCGCGATTACGCTTGACCCTCCCTCTCCCCCTTAACGAGAGACCGAGAGCCGGTCGATGACGTCAGTCTCATAAAACACACTAGGGTCCGGGGCTGCACTACACCGTGGTCGGTTGGAATTGCGCGGGATAGCCACCTCGCGCTTCCCCCCCTCCCTTCTCGTCTCTCGCGTTCGATTTATGGGCTCTATCCTCGATTCCCACCGCTTTTCCCCTATACGCACGCTCCTGTAAATCCGTGTCTACTGTTGTATATACGCAATGTCTCCGCTGAGACGCTCTTGTTTTTCCCGTTTTCCCTTCTTTTATACTCGCCTTGCCCCCCGTTGTTTTTCGCCGTTTCGGGCATCTCCTTCATATACAGAGACGCGGACGTGTATCCGAGCGACGCCTTTCACCGGGATTACGGCGCGCGTCTTTCCGAAATCGATTCGCCAACTGCCTCTGTCGCGTCGACCGGCCTATCTTGCTGACAACTTTTGCGAGCTAAGCTCCGAGAGAGAGTATAGGGGCCACTTTCAATCCTCTACGTCTTATATTCTCTCAACGAGTTTATAGTCTTTACCGATGGCTTTACCTCTTTTTCTCTTATCCTTTTTTCTTTTCTATTATTCTGGTTTACTCTGTTTATTTTTCGTTTGCTTTTTTGATATCATCTTAATGTGCGGGTCGGTACAGTTCAGCAGCAGAGTGTCGGCTTTGCAATTTATAGATCATAGATATGAGTGTGAACTTTGTCGACCATTGAGTCGTTGCGCAAGCTCTATCCCAAAAATCTGTTCTAGCGATTGATAAAAATAAAGTTGAAATTGTAATCATAATATGGTGGTATTATAATTTTTTGTTTATATATTTTGATGATAAAAAAACTCATCTACTAAAGAATAGCATTTTACCTATAACGGTTGATTGAATGGACAAATTGAAATTCCCAAAAACGAATTTCATCCTTGAAATGACATCAATCGAGATGAATTTTTATCCGGACTCAATTTCGACTGTATAATTAATGATCGGAAGAAATGTAAATGCCAAGATTTTGGAGTTTCCAAATAGTGCCATCTCGCACGAGAAAAAGATATCTACATTTTCAATAATAGTAATTCAGAAAAATCTTATACTAGTTTTGTAGTTGTGATTTTGTCACAATTACAAAACTTGTATTAACGAAAATGAAGCAAAAAATGAAAGACGCCTATTGAAGTAACTATTACGTATTGTGCTATAAGATGACACATCAAACTTAACAGCTTTATATACGTATAAAGTTACGAAAAGTTCCTTATATATACACATGTTATATTTATTACACAATAGCACACGTAATCAATTCGATATTTACATGAATATGCAAAATAAACAAGCGCGAAGTTCACCACATTAAATCATCCGTAAAGATGATAAACAATCAGCCGGTCGAGCCAATTGAGACACTGACCCAGTAAAGTTTGCATATTAACGACAAAAACCCGTCTAGCGTTTTTTGCCAGCTTGACATCACACACGTCGACGTCCGTAAAAGCCGAATAAAAAAGAAAAAAAAGAGAGTCAACCTCTCCATCCTCGTTCGTGTATGATCACGCAGGCGCACACGCAGAGAGGCATTATACACACGGTTCTCTCTCTCGACAAATTCATCGCGTGCACGTGGGATTTTTATAGTCGCATACATCATTCCTCGAACACTTACGAGGAGAGAGAGAGACACACACGCGTGTTACAGGTATACATATGCGATCTTCCTGCGTCAGCGTACGTAAGAAAACAGAAAGAAGGAAAGAACGAAAGGGAGGAGGAAAGAAGTTTAGGGGAGAGAGAGAGAGAGAGAGAGAGAAAGAGAGTAGATATTTAATCTTATGGAAGGCTCTTTTTGCACCGCGGTTAATTCCATTACGCCTCAGCGAACCGGACTCACTTTTTCTCTCCTATCCCACTCTTCCTCTTTCTCTGTATCATTTTCTCCATCTTCCTCGGCGATTACGAGTAACCTGTCTCTCTCCATCTCTCTCGTTCATCCGTTTGGTATGTGCATCTCGCTTTGAAGCGGCTTTCCCTCCGGCCGACTCACCTCGAGCGAGATCTGTAATTTTGACGCCGAATGCTGAAATGCGACTGTATTTATGCCTTGTTTACCCTGCGACAGGTTGTTTTTGCCCTCCCCCTACTTCTTCTTTTTTCTCCTCCACGCCCGTCCCTTTAAAACTCCTTTAAACATGATTTATTAGGATTAAAGCGACCGGGCTCATACCTCAACCCCCTCGTTATTACATCGTTCTATTTCTCTTCGATCTCTCTCTTTTTTCCGCGTTAATTCAATTCGCCGATTGAATTCAATGCTCTGCGCGCATTACGATTCCATTACGTGGAATTTCGACGGGTAATTGAATTATCCTAGTCGTATACGGACTCTCGAGTTTGGATATATTTAATTTTTAATAAAATTACCTACATGTTAAACATATCCTTTGAAAATTTAATAATCATCTCGACATTGCGCGCGTCCACACCCAGAATAAAAATTTATAAACGCCGCTCGACTGCCACAAAATGTGTTGGTGGAATTTTTTTTTGAAATTTTAATATAGTCTCGGCGAGTCGCGAGAGGAGCACATCGCGCCCGTTTTTTCCCCAAAACATTATTCGCGCCAAGCTCTGGCAAGCCTAATTCACTTACCACCTTTCACGGGCGGTCGCGTAAAAAGCGATTTTTCGAGATCCGAGAAAGAGACGGTCTTCTCCATTAAATAATCCCCCCCCTACTCTCTCTTTCAAGCCTCAGATCTTCCAGGCTTTATTTGCAGCGCGTTAAGCGGCGCGTGTCTCTCTTATCTGCATACATCCATCTCCGCCCCTCGTTTTTCCCCTCGTCGACGGCGGCGGCGTTAGGGCCTGCCTCCTCCTCCAGCTCCTTCAACATTTACATACATATCCACGCGCTTACCTCTACATCTACATGCGTCTATTTATCTTCGCCCGCTGCCCCGTAGCAGTGCTCGCTGATTATTATGTCATTTGTTATCTGCCAGAGTTAAGGTGGAGAAGAAGAAAGAGGATAATGGTTTACGCCTGCGTGTCAGGCTTTTTTAATTGCCCTACGCTCGTGTTCTCCTCCTCGACACCTATACTCCGCGACACGCGTACATACACACTCCTGCGTATTCAGTTTAATGCGTCGTTGCGGGTGAAATGTTTCGTCTATATAGGTATATGCGCCCGGTCAATGTACATGCGCCTGTGACTTTCTCTCGCCACGTTTTTCCCCTTTAACTCATTTTGCTCATTCTCTTTAAGTCTCGAGCGTTTGCTCTAGATTTGCCAAGCAAGACTCTCTCTCTCTCTCTCTCTCTCTTGCATTTTCCCCACCACCCCTTCTCAACCACTCCGCTATGACGTTTACGTTTGTTCGTGAATTTTTCTTACGAGTTTTCGAGAACTTCATCAAGCACTTGGTGATTAAGAAACAAGGCAAGGGGGCGGAAAGAGTTCACGAGAAACCTTTTGTTTTTCAGCTTTACATTCATATTCGGCAAGTCGACTTTGCAGCGTGCGCGTCTACCTGTGTTATGCAGATCGTTTGTTGTTTATTTCTTTTGATACGTTTGAGCTTAATTAAATATGTGGATGGCTTTTAGGTTCTCTTTAGAATTTCGATTGCGTGGTTTATTAGGTACTTTAATACATCAATACAAATTCAATACTTTTACAGTCATGTGGAACCCTAATATTGGCAAAAAATATACCAAATGAAATTAAATTTATCCAATTTCAATGCAGCTATAGTAAATCCAAAATTAACCGAACGTAATACTTAGCATGTTCTTTGGTGTAATTGAATTCAGTTATTTTTGTAATTCGACGTTACGAAGAGTGATCAGTTCAACTCGCCTTCTTGTATTCTTACATTCTCATCAGGTTCCCACAGGCATGCTTCAATTGGAAGTCCACGTAGCTCTCCCGGACCTCCGTGTTCTCTACCCTTTTGCATTTTGTGACCCTATTTCACTTTTATTCAGCCAGACTCTTCGCTATAGCTCATACATCTCAGACATTAGCCCATCGTCTTTCGCGACTTCCATCCGCTTTTTCAACATAGCAATCAGCCATCGGGTCAGCGGTCATAAAAACGGCGTACAGTTACCTTACCCCATCCAAAAAAGAAAATGGATCCAAAAGGGTTGCAAGTCTAAAGAGAGAGTCGAAAGATGAATCGCGAATCCGTAGCGTATATTCCCACACGCGGTGGTTCGCGAGTCCGCGAGCAACGATTATAACGGAGGCCAAAGGGCTGAGTAGTGGCAGAGGGGGGTAAAAGCACACGCATGCACACACATACACTTGGCCAGAATTGTCGCTGAGGCTGTAGCGTGTGCGACTATAGCTAACGCGAGAGCGAACACGAGCACGGCGGCCCCTTTGCCCGAGGCTTTGGCGACGGCGAAGGGCCAGAAAGGGTGGTTCTCTCTCTCTCTCTCTCTCTCTCGGAGCTTCGCACGATTCAGCGAGCAGTAGCAAGCAGCGGCAGCGTTGGCATAGTGGATAGGGAGAAGCAGCAGCAGCCGCGGGGGGTCGAGGGAGAGAAGAGGGACTGGATGGCTTGCGCGCCGGATATATACGGCCGAAGGTGGCTGCTGCCGCGGGGGCTTCGGGGGGTTGCTCTAGCGGGGGAGGGCCGGCCGGGCAGCGGCGGGCGGGGGAGGAAAAAGCGAGGAGGTTGTGCAACGTGGCGGGAACGGGAGGCAGGGGGGGGGGTGGAGAGAAGCCTGGCTGGTATATAGAGAAGGCAAGAGGGGGCGGAGGAGGCGGTGGCAGAGGTCGGACGACGCTCGCGCGAGAGGCGGTAGCCAGCAGCGGCAGCAGCTCTGCAGGGCGCTATATCTGTATAGAGCTCGGAGCAGCAGCGAGGGCCGCCGGGCCGGAGTGAACGAACCGACGAGGCGACGCTGCTCTCGGCGTCCCTCTCTCTCTCGGCTGCTTGGCCAGTCGGGCTCTCTCTTGCTCTGGCCCCCGTGGCCCCCCCACGAGTCGTGGGTTCGTAGCCGAGGGTAGAGCGGCAGCGGGCACTAAGTATAGGCGTCCTCGCGACGCCGGCCGTCAATATACCACCCCTAACTAACCCCCCCGGGGCCCGAGAGGGAGAGGCCGGGAGAGCCGTGGGAGGCTCGTTCCGCAGATAGATAGAGAGTGGGCGGGGGTGGCTGCTGCTGCTGCCGCTAGCGAAGGAGGACCGGGGGAGGAGGTGCGGCGGAGCCGGAGGAAGGAGATTGCTTTACGCGCGAGCTAGAGAGGCGCGATATATAGGTAAGAGAAGGAGGGAGAGAGAGAGAGAGAGAGCCGGCTCCGCTGCTGGTGCTGTACGTGTGACGCTGCCGGCGGCGCCCTGAGAGCGACAGAGACGCCGGAGGAGCTCTCTGGAGAGGAGGGCGAGCGCGAGAGAAAGAGGGCGAGAGAGTCGCGCACGTGTGCACGCGCCGCGGCGTTCTCCGCTTTATTTTCTCTCTTCCCTGCGCTGCCGCGCGGCGATCCAGCCCCACCTCGTCCTCCCTCCAGCCCTCCCATAGCAGCAGCCGGCAGCGGCTACCTCTCTCTCTCTCTCTCTCGCCAGAGATTCGGGCTTTTCTATATATAGACATACGCGGGGGCGTAGGTAAGCGCAGAGACGAGCCTGGATGCTCTCTCTGGCTGGCCTCTATCTCGCCGGCGGCCCTCTCCACCGCCACGCTCGGTAAAAAGAGAGCGAGAGCGAGAGACCCGCGGGAAAACGGCTCCCTCTGATTTTTCCCGCTATCCCCAGCGCTTCTACCTCTGCTGCTCGCTGCCTCATCCCCGTCTACTCCTCGGCTTTTCTCCCTCTACCTTTGGCCTCCTTTTTTTTTCTTTTTATTTGCATCTCGTTGCGCCGCTCGGTAGTCGCGCGCGCTTTTTTCGCGGATCGAGCGCTCTCTTTTGCTTTGTGCACCCCGGAGCAAGAGAGAGCGAGTGCGAGAGAGAGGGACGATGTCGCGAGAGAGAGAGAGAGAGAGAGAGAGAGAGAGAGAGAGAGAGAGAGAGAGAGAGAGCGAGCGGGCACGAGGAGACTCGCCACGCGGGACTCGCTCTCAAGAGTTTTAATTGCTCGGCTCTGCTGTTACTACTGCAACTGCAGCTCTCGAGATTAGAAGGTTCCGAGTGAGAGGGACGTTAATTGAATTTTAATTTGCTACTCTCCCGGAGACTGCGTATACTCGTTATATGATCCGCTGGGCTGGCCTCCACCTCTACTGTTTCCTCTGCCCTTTTCCCACCTCTCCCTCTCTCTCTCTCTCTCTCTTGCTTTCGAGCTTGTACTTTAATGCTTTACATATTTAAGGCTTATGCTGCGAATTTGACTAGTTCGCGTTTTGGACGTCGCGACGGGCAGTATGTTACCGCCCACTGTCGCATGAATCAACCGCGCGCCCCGGACGTGGACGATATATTTAAATTACGCCGGAGCTATGAACAAGTTAATTCATTGCAAACAATTTGCAAGCGCTAGTATTTATTACCCGCTCTCTCTCTTCCCCCTCCCACACACACACAGACACACATTCTCTTTCTCTCTACGCTCGTTCCCGAATGCCTCTTTATTAATATTCACCGCAGCTTTATATCCCACAAATTATCAAACAGTGAAATTATCATCCGCGGATGAATTTATAAAACGCATTCTCATTTCATCCAAAACGTTTAACGAATCTCGAAAAAATTTGGTCCACGACAAATTTTATCGTATATCAACGGAGCTTTGGCTAACTCGGGAGATTGTGCGCGTGCTGTCGGCGGGTGTACAATAAAGCACAGAGAGATAAGAAAGAGCTAAGGGCAATGCGGAGCGGGGGGGGGGGCAGGGGTGTGCGAGTGGCGCAGAGGTAAAAGGGGTGTCTTTGTGCGTCGCGCCTAACGACCTCGGCTCGCGCGTTATGCCGTTTGGCATTATTCAGATTAATCCTCGCGCACGACAACGTCTACGGCTCGGCCTTCTCTGTGTACACGCCCGCTCTCCCTTCTCTTTGCCCGTGTCTCTCTCTCTCTCTTGCGCGTGTGTATAAGCCAGAGAGTAAAAGGTAGAAGGAAATTCAAGCCTCTCTCGCTGTCGGAGAACAAAGCATCGGGACAAAGAAAAAAGTATTAGCGAGAGAAGGAAGATGCGATTCAGCTTTGAGCTTTACGGCTCTCTCTTAGATACTTTGGGCTGTCCGACATCATCCCCATCAGAATTGATTCGAGAGAGGGAGCGAGTCGAAATATCCGGGAGCGGCAATTGACGAATATAGTGCCGAGTTGTAACGCGTTTCTCTGTGTATAGATTCTTGGCTGGCTGCCGGGGGGCGGGCTGTTTACGCGCTTAATCGCTCTCCCTCTCCTCGCTTGCATCGTGATTTGTGTTGTTCTCCTTCTGGCCCAGGAAAATTAGCCCAGGAAAAATCGAATGATTAATGCGCTACCGCGGCGGCTGACTGGGTTTTCACTTTCAATTAAAATGCTAATAGGACGGAGGACGAATCGAGGCTCGCAAATCAACGGGCTCCATATACTGGCCGCTGCCTCGCGCTCTTATCGCCAAGCGCGCCCCGACCTTTCGCTGCCGACGGGTCGGCCACTTACATTTAATCTTGCGACCGATCATCGGAACACTCGAGACTGCCAGAGCGACAACGCGCATAGAGGCCTCTATATCTTTCTTATATAAGATCTTCCCCCCCATCGCACTCTCGCATCTATCCTAACAATCCATTGGCGCTGGCCCCTCTCGGACCCCATGGCCTCATCTTGTCTTTCCTCTCTCGTCCTATTCCATCGTGGCTCCTTGGCTCCTCTCTCCCTCTCTCGGCTACATAAATTTCCCGTCTAGCCCAAGGAGGAGAGCAGCAGCTCGCTCGCCTCTGCAAGCCCGCGGGCGTCTTTCCCGACGACCGGAGGAGCGCGCGCGCTCCCACGCCGATACACACACGTACGAGGAGAGAGCGGCAGGATAATCAGGTTAGCGCGGAGAGTGGCCCGCGTACTAATTGCCTCCAGCCCCCGCCGCCACCGCGACTTTCTCTCTCTCGGTCTCCTGCTTGGCCAAGACGACGAAGCCCCTATAACCGATGCCGCACCGCCTGCAGGGGGCGAGAGAGACGAAGGGAGAGCCGGGACAACTCGTCTCCGATCCTCTTCCGCCCAGATGCAATCAAGACCAAGTCTAGGCACGGACGGAACGAACCGACGCTGGGATGGCAGGGGGGTGAGCACTGAAGCCGAGGGGGAGGAGAATGACGGACTCGGCCGCCCAACGGCGCGTCGCTCGCGATTTTCTCGTTTGCCCTCTCACTCTCTTTCTCTCTTGCTCTTGTTCTCCTACCCTCTCTCTTTCTCTGAAGCTCTGCTTGGTCGTCGTTCAATCCAGTCGCTGCCGAAGCAGCAGCAGCAGTAGCCGCCGCCGGCGACTCGGCCGCGGCATCTCGCCTGGCTCGGCGGCTTAACCTAGCTTAGGGCTAACCCTGCTATATCTACGCGAGCTAGCAAACGAGCGAGAGGACGGGGGGTGGGTGTCGAGGAGGCGAGGAGGGTATGCGGGAGGTGGACAGGATGGCGGAGGGAAGAGAATGCGGAGGAAGACGGCCGGCGAACAAGGGAGAGAGCGTGAGATAGCGAGCTAGAAGGAGGAGCAGCAGGAGGAATAGGAGAAGAGCGAGAGAGAGGGCCTTAGGCTCTCTCCGTTAGGACACTGCGGATATTCGCTATCCGAGAGGCAACGGTGGAGCGGTGGCGGCGGCGGTGCTGCCGGCTCGCTCCGGCATAGTCGCAGAGGAGCATCCTAACGCGCGCCTGAACCACCCGCCCCCCGCGTCTCCTCCGTCCAGCTCGCAGCCGCTGCCGCCACACCGGTCTCCCGGCGTATAGTATAGCCGAGCGCGAGAGCGACGTAATCAGCGGGAGAAGCGACCGCGCGGCCGACCTGTGCAAATGCCCCCTTTCAGCCTCTGCCCCCGCCCGCCCAGCCTCTCTCTCACCCCCGACGGCAGGAGCCGCGCTGCTGCCACACTGCTGCTTCGAGCTGCAGCTCCCGACTACGGCGCACTACCGCTCTCCCTCTCGCTCCTCCTCCTCCTCTCTCCGTCTATGTCGCGCCCAACGTCTATGTGCCTCTGTGTGGGCGTCCGTGTGCTCTATCTCCCTCGGGCGCTGCTCTCTCGCGCGCGCGCCTCCCGCAGCCCGGCATCCCCCGCGCCTGGCGCGCCCGGAGCCCGATATGCGCGGCACTCCGGCTCCTCATCCTCCGCAGCTCTAACGGCCTCCTCCTCGCTCATCCCAGCCACCCCCGCACCGCAACCCTCCACCCGCCCCCGATGCCGCTGCTACTGCGCTCCTCCTCTCTCCCTCGCCCTCCACGTCTACGCTCGCGACCGTCGGCCAGCCGAGCGCGAGGGAGCAGCCACTCCAGCACCCCCTGCCCCCTCGCCCCCCCCCTGCACTGACTAGCAGCCAGCCTCCCTTGCTCCCTCTCTACGCCTCTCTGGCTTTGCGCCGGCTGAGCGCATCTATCTAGCCGTCCATCTATCTATCTATCCACCCGCTGCCGCCCCCCTCCTTCCACCCTCGGCTCCTCGTTCTATCTCTCTCCTGATGCACTGGGTGTCCAGGGGAATAATAGATTCCTCGCCCGAGCTTCTAACGAGCGACCCGATAAACGCTCTCCACCTCCGCAGCCCTGATGGCTCTCGTCCTCATCCCTTTGTCCACTCTCTCCACCCCCTGCCGCCCCGCACCAACCCCTTCCCCTTCCCACCCTCAGCCTACTCGCTCTGCAGGCTTTCTCTTTCTCTCTCTTTCCTTCTCTTTCTTGCCGCGCCAGACTCTTTGTCTTTATTCCGGGAAAGAGAGAGAGAGAGAAAGCTCGATATGTGGAGCACAGGCTGGCTCTGATGGCTCGCAGTTCCCGACACGTAGCGTGCAGCCGCGATTTTTTCGACCGACGAGCCTATATTCGCCGGTTGGGCCGGCTCTCCGAAGGGACAGCTCTGTGGCACAATTGCACGGTACGTTCTTTTTTTTCTATATTTTTTTTTTTTGCCAAGAACGACTGGTATGCCAAACTCGCCGGGGGCTTTATTAAAATATCCGAGCGGATGTTTAATTAATGCACTTTTCAGGCGCGGAAATTCCGGCTGCGAAAGTGCGACCCGTAAAAAATTCGCTTCGAATTTTATCCGATACCGTGTAATTTAACTCATCGACGAGCACATCGTGTGTGTACTTGCGATTGTTTGCCCAAGACAAATCACGCGTGCTCCATCTCTCTCTTTCGCTGCTTTACATAAGTACAAGCAGATTGAGGCGCGCGGATCGCGTGCGCGGCTTCAACATAAGCTCCGACGCTTGTTCCAGCTCGTATACATACACACGCCACTCTGTCTCTCTCAGTCGCTGCGTTCGATGTTTGTAACCTCGTGCCAGCTTGTTTAAAGCCTTTCCGACGCGCCTCCGTGCTTGTGTTTACAAAATCATTATCGCTGCCTGCTTACGCGTGAATCGCTGCAAAGCGCCAAAGTTAAACCCGGCAATTTCAGGATTGACTTCTCAGCCCTGTCTGGCTCGCTCTCGTCAAGATGATGTGTAGCAATTAATGCGCGAGTTATCTCGAAAGCGTCGCCACCGCTCAGAACCGTAACCATCTATAATTTCAACAGGCAGTCGTGCACGTTTCCGTATAGCTCAAGTTTCACGGTCATTCCGTAATAGATCTGAAACTTTTATACCCCCACCACCCCCTTCCCCGGATACTTTCTTTCTCTCTCTCTCTCTTTATGTTTATTCAGGCAAAGAGTCAAATGGCTCTTAATATACATATACGCTTAACGCGTAGTTGTTTTGAGAGCGAACGGATCTGCATGGCAGGGTGGGGTGGACAGTAGCTTTTAATAATGGGCTTGTTTCGGGACGCACTGTGCTCTCTCTCTCTCTCTCTCTCGCCGGAGTGTTTCACGCTCTACCGAAGTGTATATACCCCGTCAGCAGGGCTGATCGATTCGAATACTTTTAAAAGCGATTGCGCACCCTCCTACGCACACTAGAGCGTACGTGCGTGGACACAGGCTGCCCGTGTGCCACGCTAGCCCATTGTATACTTCCTCTTCCGTATTTTTCACCACCACCACCACCCTCTGACGGCAAGCGCTCTCTTCCCCCCCCCCTATAGCACGCCGGGCTTTTGGCTTTTATTTCGAGGGGCTAATTAGTAGGTTAGCCCCGGGATCAGCCCGATAGAGCGCATCGGCCGTTTAATGGACGGTAAAATTTGTTTGCGGCCCACACCTCTACAACAATCCTCTCTGTCCCTACTTTTCTCTCCCCTCGCGATATCCAGCTCGCGATAAGCGCACTTTTTTACTCGGCCTCCCGCCTGGCGCTTGTTAACAGCTGCACTCGTCTGCACCTACTTTCCACGCACATAACCATACTGTATATACCTTTGAAAAGCCGCTCTTGCGTTCCAGATTTGCCCGGAGCCAATGCAATTGTTTGCCCCAGTGTTTGGTATAAATTACATCATCGGCGATATACTTGTTTTCACTCTGACGCGATGGCCAATCGTGAGCCATCGCTTTCACGCTGCAGCGTCTCTCTTTTGGCTGCTGGTGCACGCTGCAGGCACATCGCGGAGATGTCAGGGGAGCACCGGACTTGTACCCCATCTGCCCCTTCCGCACAGCGAAAAGCAATTGCCCGCCGAATATCGAGCTGGGGGCCGGCAGAGGGGGGGGGGGGGTTCCCCCGGGGAATGGCAGTGAAGCAGTGCGCTCAGGCGACGTATAGGGGGGTGGGCAGTCAGTTAGTCGCGGCCATTCGAGAAAAGCAATTAACGGATCAATTCACCGCGGCCGGCGAGCACGCGGAGGGGAGCAGTCCCGTAGACCGCGCTGCTGCGCAAAAGTGTATTATCGAACGCGCGCATAGTGTGTGTGTGTACATGGCGAGCTGCTGCGAAGCACATATGTGGACTAAGTTTTATACGGACGATCTAAAATCCCGCCAACTTTTCCAGTGAGGTCTTACGAGGTTGTGCTTGCGACAATCCCTCTTCCTTCCCCTTGCATTGCGCGACAGCTCTCTTCCCTTTGTGCGCGTGGTATGTACGGCCTGAACCGAGCTGTTTGATATTATATTTTCGTGCCCCACCGACCAATCGTCCATGCGCTTGATAAAAATGGCCTTTCACGCAACGAGAGAATATCCTCTTGCCTCCATGGCCAGCCGGCTTCTTTCTTGCTCGACAGCTCGAATTAATCAATCAGTCCTCTCTTTCTATCCCTACACGTATAGAAATGTATAAAGAAAAATTACTATACTGTATAGTTCGCGCGGTATATACTCCATGTATAGGGAAATTTTACTACATGTATAATA
>JAPYYQ010001271.1:0-45476 GCA_030522585.1 Anagyrus pseudococci
CCGAAAAATTTTTCCGTCACCGGGGATCGAACCCACGACCCCTCGAGCCGACGTAGTTCAGAGGCAAGCACTTTACCACTGTGCTACGCCAGCTCTTAGGCGCGTTTATATATCGACATCGAAATCCCGGGCGTAATTTATGTCGGCGCTAGAGGCGTGCATAATGCTGTTTGCACACGCCTCCGCGGCTATGCCCACTGCCCAAAGCCACGTGCCGGCTCGTGCGCCGGTCGCGTGCTTCGTGCGCGCCCGGCCCCCCGCCAGCCGTCCTCGGTCAAACTGGGATATTCGGCTGGGAAAGCGAAACTGGGCCTTCAAATTGACTTTCGAATTATATATAAGGCTTTGTCTCGTGTTCCTACCCGGCGATCTACGCCCCTATGTATAGGCTATCTCTCTCCCACTCTTGCCTCGTTTTAGTTTTCATCTTGGCCCGATGCCGGTATAACGGGATTACAAGCGCGACGAGCTGGAAAATCGTTTTTTTAATCGCTGCTTTATTTGCCATGTGATTGCCTTGTTAATGTATCGCAGATCCATCGGGGCTGGTGACTTTTATCTTTTCTCTTCTTCTTTTTTTTTTCAAATGAGTTGAACATTTTAAAAAGTCATTCTTTGCGTTTGCGTTTCTTTAGAACCTTCTGTGTTTTTTTCATAATTAAATTAAGAAAATATCTGTGCGTTTCTTGGTTATGAGTCTCCAGATCTTAAACCTCTCGAATTGTACAGACTTCACCAAAAACCCAAATAAATCGCGAAACAACACCGCAAGCCGGCAATCCCAAACATTTTCACCATTCCCACGCGAAACAACCGCTCCATTCATTCAAAAAAAGAAAGAAAAAAAAAAGAAACTTAACCTCGTCTCGCTTAACTATACGCATCTCTCTCGCAACGCCGGCTCCCAATCCTTACACCCATGCCGAACAATCGAAATCCTCTCTCCAAACAATCCAGCGCACTCGACACCTCACCTCTCTCCTTGGTAAACGTCCTTATCCAGTCAGTCCGGCAATTTCTCAATCGATCGAAGACACGCGCTCGGGAAGGACTGTACAACTGGGGGGCAGGGGCAAGGAATCGACAAGCCACAGCCGCATCTGTATGTCTTTATACCAGCGGGAATGCAGGTTCGCGTTCGGTGAGAGGGGAGGTCAGCTTGATCGCTGTTGACTCAAGACGACGGGTCAGGTTCGAGGGGGAGGAGAGCCGTGGACACCTCTGCGCCCCTGTCACACATCTGCAGCGTGTGTACTATATATCGGTAAAGCTCCCTCGATCGGAACTCCAGCACGCGCCGCGATTACGCGATTACGCGTGTCGTCTCTCACGCGCGCGCCCTCCTCCCTTGCGCCCCCATACGACGACGACTACCCCCTCGTATACCGATGACGATCAAGTGTACACGTGGGGGGGGGGATGAGACTTGTCTTGGGGTAACGTCGTAGTTGCTCCGTCTCTTTCGGTACACATCTGCCCAAATCGCTATATAAGCGGCAGCCGAGTTATATTCCGATCTTGCCACGCGAGAGAAGTGGAATATAATAGCCTGGTGGACTTTTCTTTTTTTTACCGCTTTCTGCATGCTGCTATTTTCGGAGACAGATTCGCCCGGGACACTTTTTCCTTTTTCCTTCCCGGCCTGAGAAATTAATATGGTAATTACACAGCCGTCTATGTTCTTATCGATCTTTTGTTTTTTAGGGTTGCGGGTACGTGTGTGTACACGTGTGTGTCATAATGTACATCGGCAGGTCGATAAATGACCATACAGATTTCTCTTGCGCGTCATACACATACGCGCCGAGCTCCGAGACGGGTTTCACCATACACACATATACCAACGTCAAATTTTGAGGTGAGCTTATCCGAGAGCTCGAAACTCACAGCTTTCGATCCGGATTACCTTTGGACTTTGATCGGTCAGTCTCTCTCTCTCTCTCTCTCTCTCTCTCTCTCTCTCTCTCTCTCTCCCTCTCTCTCTCTCTCTCTCTCTCTCTCTCTCTCTCTCTCTCTCTCTCTCTCTATTCTCGGCAGCGTCTGTGTGTTCCCGCACTGGCAGACCGCTTCGGTCTGTATAACCTACGCATTATATGTATACTTTTCTATACATACAGACACATATAGAGGCAATGACTTTGGTTGGTCAATCGAAAACAATCCTTTGTTCAATATCGACGCCTCGGCTTTTCGTTCTTTATCATACTCAATTTCCTCTCGCGCATATATAGGTATATACGTGTGTGTACGTAGGTATATAAAGGTATAGCCCGTCGACGGGCTTATTCTCGACCTAATCCTCTGCGCGTATATATCTCACGATCGATCACGACCTTTGCATTGACACCTATTCATTCCGAAATGGTCATCCTTTCAAGTGCAAATGCACTCCCTCTCTCTCTCTCTCTCTCTCTCTCTCGTACACCAGCGGAATATAAGCGTATGTATAGACCGCGCTCGAACCTTGCGGCCGAGACGAAAATCTACATTATTTATCAATCAAATAAAAATGCTGTGTAAATATATGAAAAAACCCATTCAAAGCCACAAGATTTGATCGCTTAATTGTTTAAGAACACATCCACGTTTTCTTGAAACCTCGCAAAACAACCATAGTCCAACCAAAGTTTCTACGCATCTCTCTCTCTTCTCGAAATCAGTTTTTCAATTCTCAAACAGACCTCTACCTCCAACTCACCCCCTTTGTATATTCTCACCCTCTGTTCTCCCTACACGCATATACCTATACATGGAAGAAGCATAGGGATACAGAAAGAGACAGTAGTTCGGGGTAGGAGTAAGAGGGGGGGAGATGATATTGCCAATATTTGCTTTGATTCTGGAAAGGGGGGGGCAGAGGCGCGTGCCTGGGCAGTGCGCGAGCAGGAGCCACGGGGACCTGCCGGGTGAGCCGAGCGCATTACCGCGCCTCTTCGCCCATAGCCTGGGCCGCATTAGCATTTGAATGGCTTTCTCTCTCTCTCTCTCTCTCTCTCTCTGGGCTGGTCAGCTTTTGTCGCGCAGCCTCTACATGGGTCTAGGACGCGCTGTGTGTATGTATATAGCGTTGAGCGCGGGTTGACCGCAGACGCGTGCGACCACCCGCGGTGCTATACCAGAGGCATTGTGTGCGCGCCTTGGCTGCTTCGCAGGCCTCCATCCGAGAGAGGAATATATACGGAAAAGACGAGGGAAGAAGTGAGATATTAAGAGAGAAAAAATGGTGCTGGGATATTGCTTGCGCTTTTAGTTGTGCGTTTGATGCGTCGATAGGAATGTTTGAGAATTGATTTTTTAAATTAATCGAAAAGGGTTCTAGAACTCGATGTGAGTAAACATGTAGTATCAAAAAACAAGTTTCAGCATCAAACAGTCCAGAGAACAACGAAAAAAAAAATTATCGTCACGCGAGGAAAAATAAGCTGCAGCCGCAACTGTACGAGGCGTTTAAAACAAAAATAAAAGACATTCCGCAATTCTATACTTGATATCTCCTGGGCTACCAGTCCAATAAAGACCAGACACGCGACGGCAGATCGACCAAAAAAAAAAAGAAAAAAAAGAATCTCCATACCAAAGTCGCGCTGCAGCGACTGAATATTCAACAACCATTAATAACAAACCCCTACAAACGGGCTTGGGAGCACTGAACCCAACATAACGGACGCCCTCTCCCTCTCTCTTATTCGATTCCTAAATCGTTGGGTTTTGGGGAAAAGGGAAGGTATCCCGCGTCGCTCGCGCGCCCACCGCAGTGCAAACGAGAAAATATTGACACGCCGGCCGTATACCCGAAAACTCCGCGCGTCGAAGTAGAATACCACCTCGTCACCCATCCCCCCCTCCCCTCCCCAAAAAATTGATCTATGTTTGCTCTGTTTTCCTGTTTTCTCTCTCGGTCTCTTTTATTTTTTTTTGTCTTTTTCCCCCCGACGCTTGTCAAAAATGCGAAAAACGCCGATGGGCGTGATGTCAGATTCATTGATCACTAGGCGTAAACTGACTTTACGATTTTACCCTGACCGTTCTTTGTTCGCTTGTAAACGAGCCTCTGCATCGACCGTTGTTGACTGTTTTGACGTTGGATAAAAGTATAGACGAGTTTTTTTTGTATTTATACGTAGTTACTTCAAGTTTCGTGTATCTTATATTTACACTCGAGATTACACATTAGCACGATTTCACCAATTGCAGGAAAGATAATTAAAACTCGCAGCTTTCGAACCCAAAAAGATGTCCGTGCAATAAACGAAAAACCACCGACAAATGCGCAGCAATTGACGAAAAGGAAAAAAAAATAGTATAAATAAAAAAGAAAAAGAAACGATAATTTCCAAGCGATATACATACGAAATGGATCGTCGGGTCATTGAAACGTAAGTCGTTCGTTTGAAGGCAGACTAGAGCAATATAGGGCGATCGGTGACAAATGCATCCGGCATCGATTTGCGAGCGGTGCGGCTAATCGAGACTCCACACTCGAAGGAGCAGCGATTTTCCGCGGTTCTCCGTATGTATAAAAGCGTGTACAGCCCAAGCGGCCGGACGGAGGAACTCGAGGGGTGTGTGGAGTTTAAATCGAGGGCGATGATCGTCGAAGCGTACACACACACACGCACACACACACACACACGTAGGGGGTATATGTATATACGTTTGGAGGAGCGAAGCGAAACGCGTATCGGACTGACATTGACCGAAGCGCAGGGAGTCGCGCAACGACAGGTGGCCCGTGAAATCGGGCCACAAGTGCAGGTCGAATCGACTTTCTCTCCCCATCCTCTCTCTCTCCATCTCTTTTTCTCCTTCTCTCGTGATCGTTTGACTCGGTTAATTAAGGGAGTCGAGAGTGCGCTCTCGGCCATAGTGCCGAGATTTGATGCTCGGAAGGGTAAGTGGCCGGGCTGGAGGTGGGGATGTCTAATTTGCGCTCGAGGCGTCCTCGACTGCTGCCGAGCTGCGTCTAATCCCGAATTTTTCTATTCCCCAGACTGCAGCTAACCAAAAACCTGCGAGAGAATTAGAAGAAAGAGAGAGAGAGGGGGAGAGGGCCAAGTATATCCACGTATAGCGCTGCACCGCGCGAGCAGAGTGGAAGGGCCATTTTAGCGCTTCACGTTTGTTTCCATTTAAATGGTAATCGAGTTCATAATGTAATTGTATTCCCGTGTAAGCCCACCCGTAGACCCACCACCACCCGCGCACTTGCCCGCTCTCTCTCTCTCTCTCTCTCTCTCGAGCCGCAGTATCGTCCCCACCCCTCTTCCTTCACCTACTCCCTCTCTCTCTCTCTCTCTCTCTCTTCATCCGGGTGCGCATTGTTCGCATTGTGCGCCGGGGTCTCTCTGGCCTGCATAAACATGCCCTCTCTTCGCGAGTAGGCCGAGATACGAGCTTGTACTCTATGGGGCGCCTTTCACCACTTCCTATTCGCCAGTCCATATACACGCGGCTTTTTCTCCTCTCCTTTACTCTTTCTCTATACCTCCATCCTGCACCTAAGCCGCTCCTATCTCCGTTCAGCTTCCCCCCTTACCAGTTTTCGATCTATTTCGCTGTGGTCGCAGGTTTTATTTTTTTAGAAATGTATAGAAACGTGGACGAGTGAGTGTGTGCGCGTGTATAGCGGCGGGGTATTGTAGTCGCCGAGTATTCTGTATATTTATTAAACGTGAGCTTTCATTACTTTTTAAGCGTAAAAATTATCTAGCCGGAGAAAGATAGTCGTAACATATTTCCCGCGCGCCTTTGTTGTTGATAATACCACGTTGAGATAAACGTGTGCGTTAATGCGCCATAACGTTTTATATAAGCACTAAAATACGAATTAAAAATAGAAACACTTCAACCGCATGATCGCAATTTGAAAATTCAATCGAGACAGGTATGCCGGCACAACAACGGGATTCCTATTACAACGATTAAGCTACCGAAAACCAAAAAGCCAACCGATCCACAGGAACGACTCTCTGCCCAAGCCAAAAGTCAACGTGTACTCACCGAAATCCCGAGCACTCGTCCCCAAAAATCCCCTGCAACAATTTTACCAGCACAGCAACACATCCCAAGCGACAGAAGCATAAAGAGAGAGAGAAAGAGAAAAAGCAGAAAGAGAAGAAGTCCATCTCGCGTATAATTCACATATATACAAAGTCGGCTCGAGGCGCCAGAGGAGGGCGTCGCATAAATGCCGCCGGGATTGTCGCGCGTTTTTCCAGCGCGCCTTTCCTCCTTCATGCATATTCATCAAAGGCTAATTAATCATCGGGCCCGTGGCAGATCGGCCACCCTCTTTCTTCGTCTCCCACCGCCCTATGGCTACCCCCGTAAACGGCTGATGCTCCTCTGCTGTTCGTTGGCCGGCTGCTCTCTCATAAATTACATAAGCACCGCCCGATATTCTTACACGCAGATGGCGAACTTTACACACGGGCCGCCGTGGCAGAAATATAATTTATACTTGTCTTTGCGAACGTTTTAATGTTGGCCGAGATATAGGCCCTCTGCGTATGTACGCGCGCCCACCCAAAAATGATGCTCCCGCATCGGGATATCGCGTTTCTATACGTGTGTATATACATACACTGCCAAGTGTAGATTTAGCCCTGCTCAATGACGGATATGCGAACGTTAATGGAGTGGAAATATTTGCGTAAAGAGAGAGAGAGAGAATTCCCTGCGGTCGGAGGTTTGGAACTGTTTTTTTTTCTTTTTTAATTTTGCGAAGACAAAATTCGAATTGCTTTGGTGAAGGACAAAAATGTAGGAAGCACACTAACAAGTGAAATGCCGTGGATACAGATAACCAAAAACACCTATAGAGTTCCAGGCTATTTCGCAAGGGCACGTAAACTCATGCACTTGCCGAGGGGAAAAAAACAATCGTGAAAGGAATACGTAATTAGCCATCGTTTATTTCATCAGGTTCATGGTAAGGAGGGTAGGGGGAGCAAAAGCATCGCTCCCGCAACTTCTATTTTATATGCACGCGTGAGTGGCACCCCTAATTTATGCATGCGGAACGTTCCACTGGTTAAAACGATCCTACCATCATCATCATCGTCATAGGGCTCGGGGGAGGGTAAAAAAATAATGTTGGCCCTTTACTCGCACTCTTGTATTTTTCTATCCCAAAATATACGTCTTCGACACAAGTGTGTGTATTCGTCTGTCTAATTTCTAAATATAGCAATAAGAGACACGATTTTAAAATTCGATTAAACGCACAAGCATTGCAGAGAGCAAAGTGACAGAAGCTCAAAAAAAAAGCAACGATACTCCCGCCATTAATATCGATTACGAGAGTTGCCTAATAAAAAGAAAAAAAACCAACAACAACAGAAGAATCGCATTTGCTTGTATACACACGCAGGCTAATTGACTTTGTAATGATCGACTCGGGCTGCGGCGATATTCGGGCGGCGCGCGAGTGCGGACGGGCAAACAGCCCCTCTGGGGGCATTTAAATAATTGCACGACACCCGCTGGCTCTCTCGGTCTCATACATACATAGGCCCCAGACCATACACGTATACCAGCATTTATATATATGTATATATATTCTCGTGTCGTGCATCCCTCGTAGCTATACAGCCCCTCGTCGCATCTGCGACTTCTTATCGCGTTCCAGTTCTCTCTTTCTCTCTCTCTCTCTCTCGTCCTATATTCTCCCTCTCCCCTATTTCGCCTTGCGACATATATATCCTCGTCATCGTCGTGATTTTATCGTCGCTCTTGGGGCTGATGCGATTTGTTCTCCCATAAGCGCGATCCTTACGATACGTGTACATGCCGATCGGTTATACATCCAAAAACGTTTTGAGATAACGGAAAAACGAGTTTAAGTGTAGCCCGTGTTGTCCAGCTAAAAAATCTGTTATCGAAGATCAATTAAAAGAGAATAATAATGGAAAAACGATAATGGCTCCACAAACTTTTCATATGCCCGACCATACTCGGATTACTCCACTGCAGAGAAAAGAAAAGCATAATTCGTCCCCATAATCCGCACACTGCTCAGCTCTTAGTCGCACACTTTCGATACAAGCCCTCCTTGTGGCTAACTTGACGCGTACCCGAAATACGCGAGCTCGAAAAAAGTCACCGACAACGAGTAAAAGGCAATGAGCGAACAGAGATTTTTGTTTTAACGGGCAGCATCAACTATCTTTCTCGTGCGCGTATACGTAGACGAAGGGACAGATTGCCAACTGACAAATGAGCAGCCCCCGTCGGTATACGCGCCACCCAAGACATATGGCCTCGTAAAAAAGAGATACAAGAGACGAGGAGAGATAGAAAGGGGGGGAGCTGATACAGGGATGAGTAGGGGGTGTGGGGAGAGGAGGCGTAATGGCGTTGGCCGCACCTATGTACCGGCTGCCGCTATATATTAATGGAGATCAAACGGAGAGCTACCTCGTCATTCTGTTGTCCGTTGTTCATAGAATACTGCTTATGTACCTTTATGCTCGGATTTTATTTGTCGCCCGTCTGTTTAGACGGCTTCTCTCCCTCTCTGTTTTTCGTTGGAAGTGAGAGCGATTTCGCGAGCCGATCGGCTCGATGTAATACGACGTGCTTCGAGCAGTGGACACGCGCACATATTTCATGCGCGGGCGCGCGCGTAATCCGGCACGCGAGTTGACCGCCCACCAGGGCTGGTGAGCGATTGTGCTTTCTGGCATAATCGAATGCCATATCGAAAGTCGAATTTCGCTAGAGTCTAGCAGACCGTGAGCCCGAATGTCGAGCCCGAATGTCGCTAGAGCAGTCTAGCGAAATTCGACTTTCGATATGGCATTCGATTATGCCAGAAAGCACAATCGCTCACCAGCCCTGCCGCCCACTAAAAAGGGACAGTTCGGTCCGGACGATCAGTCGGGGCCTTTTCTTTAAACTTGTACAAGTTTCGCCCTCCCTTATCCCGCCCCCCTCCGTACGTACAATTTATAACCACGCGCGTCATATCGGACCCCTCGCATCAAGTTTATTCCTTATAGCGTTTTTTTTTTGGTAAATAAAAATAAATGAAAAAGGAGAAAAGTGAGTGACTAAATGAGAAATAAGTCACGTCACCACGTTTACAGACTTTTCCGCTTGCAACGAAAGCCAAAGCTGACCCGCAACTAAGTATATATATCCACGCGCGCTGCAAGAGAGAGAGAGAGAGAGAGAAGCCGATGCGTACAAGTCGCTTTAATTTTCCAACTCGGGGACGACATGAGAAAAGTCATATGCGGTTTAATGATAACCGTGTTCGCCGCACATCGAAATTACACTCGCCCCTCTCTTTCCTTCTCTTCCTGACATATTAGTCGAAAATTGCCGGCGACGCCGGGGCCAATTTTCCCCGGCCTCCCCCCCTAAAGCTTTGATCGCGCATTAGACGGCGTCCTCTACCCCCCCTCTCCCACCCACCCAGTGCGTAGAGCGCTAGTATACAATTGGAAACTCGATTGCCCCGAGAGAGAGAGAGAGAAAGCTGCTACAGCAGCATCGTTGGCAGGGTACGCTCACACGACCGATGCCTACGCTTTTATTAATTAGAGTAGTTGCCTGTACTGCAAAGCTTGCTGGCCCGCTTGTTTTCTGCGCTTTTGCGCGTACACGCGTGTGCTAGGGAGAGTTTTAATATACAGTGATTAGGAGCCAAAGTAACGCGTTTAACGTTAGTTCTTTTTCGAATTAACGAATTATAGTTTTATACAAGCAGATAGTACGTATTTATAGCCCTTATTCCCCCTTTGATCGGAGACTTTTCTCTACTTACACTTACAGTCGAGAACGTATGCGGTATAGGAACGTCGAGAGCAGCCAAGCGGAGAGCGGAGTTGTAAGACAGACAGCGGTATTTCGAGTACATAGAGAGTTAGTAGCGAGAGCAGCAGCAGGAGGCATTCTCGATACACACAACGCGCACCCCGGCACGTCCTCCTCACCTCCCTCCCCCTGGCTCATATCCTAGCGCGCCGACAGCGGTCGCCCTGGCAACCGCGCCCTCTCCAAGGGCCCCCGCGTTATGTCAATATCGCTCCTCCCCGCTGCCTTACTCCCCCCCCCCCCGGTCCCTCACCCTCTTTCAACCCTTAGCTCTGATGTTCAAGAAAATTATACCGTGAGACTCGCGAACTGGCTTTATTTCACCTTTCCCCGAAGTGCCCAGCAGACTCTCTCTCTCTGGGTGGAATTGGATGAGAACGGGATAGGATTCTCTATAGGATTTTTCTCGAGTTTTTACGTCGAGAGAATTGTTGAGAGGACAGGATGTCGAATTTTTTCGGGCTTTGTTTATGGATTTTGCTTTATGTATTGGGACTTTAATATTTGCTTTATGGAATAGGAAGGACAGGCTTGATAGGCGAAGAGAAGTGTACTGTATGGGGATAAAAAAAAAGTTAAAAATAAATTTTTAGTTAAAAAATAACGCGTTTCTTTTTTTTAATTGAATGCAGTTGTGAGAAATAAAAATAAAAAATGTTTCCGCCCGGGATCGAACCGGGGACCTTCCGCGTGTTAGGCGGATGTGATAACCACTACACCACGGAAACTTGGACGATATTGTGTTATAATTACATCACGTTCTTAGGTTTTTTTACGAATTAAAAAAACGTCAATAAATTTACATGAAATTGAGAAATTGAACTTTTTAGTTAAATTATTTTGCAGTTGTTTATTTGTCATATGCAATAAATTCATTTTGATTGAAATATTTGCTTTTTCTTTGCTTCAATTAAAAAATTTGCTTTTTAAAAATGAATTTAATTTGATTACAAATATAAAGCATATGTATTGATAGTTATTTAAATATGACTTATTGAATTTGCTTAACAGAAATTATGGAAATATCTATTGGATGTATAAGTGTGAGTATAAAAAAAATGTAACAATTGAATTAAAATCTGTTAAAGTTGTTAGAGTAATTTTAAATAATTGGGAATGTATTTTAAAAAAACAGAATCAACACAAAATTTTTTAGTTTTCATGGAGGGTTTTTATTCCTTAAATGACAATATCACATTTAGATGACTTCGGCAGGTCGGGTTCCAGCTACAGGCCTGTGGTTCTTAGCCAAATGTTCGGCATATTCCTGGTAAGGTGTCTTTGTCAAAGGCATTTCCTTCCATAAGTCAGGAGTCAAGTAAGCATAAGTCTTGGCAATGGCGGCATAAGTAGCTTTAGCAAAGTTGCCAAGTGTGCAGGTAGATCCCCTTGCAGAAGTGTAGCAATCTTCAATACCAGCCATCTGAAGCAGTTTCTTGGGGACTGGAGCTGACACAATACCAGTACCTCTTGGGGCTGGGATAAGGCGCACCTGGACGGAGCCACACTTGCCAGTGACTTTGCATGGTACAGTATGGGGCTTACCGATCTTGTTACCCCAGTAACCTCTGCGTACTGGCACAACGGACAGCTTAGCCAAGATGATAGCACCACGAATGGCAGTGGCTACTTCTTTGGAGCACTTCACTCCCAAACCAATGTGTCCATTGCTGTCACCAATAGCAACAAAAGCCTAAAAAAAATTATTTTTTTTTTTTTTTTAATAACAACATTCTAAAGGAAAAAAACAATGACACGATTAAGGTGATTAGCATACCTTGAAACGGGTACGCTGTCCAGCACGAGTCTGCTTCTGGACAGGCATGATCTTGAGAACCTCATCCTTGAGCTGAGGTCCAATGAAGAAGTCGATGATCTCGTACTCCTTGATGGGCAGGGAGAACAGGTAGATCTCCTCCAGAGAGTTGATCTTGCCGTCGCGTACGAGACGACCGAGCTTGGTTACGGGCACCCACTCCTTGGCATCCTCCTTACCACGGCCGCGCCCACGGCCACGACCGCGACCGCGTCCGCGGCCACGACCACCAGGTCCCATGCCACCGCCACGGGAACCGAATCCTCCACGAAAACCACCTCGGGCTGGAGCTGCGTCCGCCATGCTGTAAAGAGAAATTATTAAATTAGTATTCTCGAGTTTTCATTATTGCAAACTCGCTGGTGGACAAAAAGGCTTCGTTTGTTTAAATTGTTAATTAACTGACAAGTGGCGAGCTAACCTAACAAGAGCACACCACGTGGAGACATAGCAGGCAAAGAAAAAAGTAACGGAAATATGATAAATTTATGAAAATTATGTTTGAAATGATAATCAAAGGTAACAACAATAGTTTTAAGGGTGACTAATTAACTATTTATCGTGGAAAAATGAAAAAAACGTGAGTACTACTTACTTTACTTCTTTCCTATGATTTTGATCACGGAAGAAAGAACACCAGCGCCAATCGGCATGAATTACTCAACAAACCCGGAATCGATATTACTCGCATCGAGCATTCGATACATTGTTGAATACTTTACTCGCGCACGCTTTTTAAATTTATGTGAATGTGAAATTTTAATTATAATTCCCATAAATTTTTAACTGTAGGTGAAACTTGGGTTGGTTATGTCACATGTTAAAAAAATGTATATGTATTATTGCTTTTATACATTTCTTAATAAAATAAAAAATTTATTTTGTTCTTTATTTATTTAAAAAAGTAAATTGTTTAATAAAGTAACTGCTTAAGTATACTCATTGCACAAGGTGCTGTTACAGTTTACCATTATAGATATTAGGAGCAATAATTACTTTTTGTTGAATATGAATTGTGATTTAAAACATTTATAGATTTAAATAATTACTGAACTATTTTTATATTATTTTTTACACAAAAAATTTTGTAAAATACAATTAGTTTAACTAAATATAATTACATTGACAATAAAACTGTATTTAGTATTGTTTTAAAAAAATATTTAATTTTTTTAAAAAATTAGAAAAATGTAATTTAGCAAACAAATTGTAGAATAATTAATAATTTTAGAAAAAAATTTGTTAAAAAAAATGTTTCCGCCCGGGATCGAACCGGGGACCTTCCGCGTGTTAGGCGGATGTGATAACCACTACACCACGGAAACACCTTGGAGTTGTGGATGAAGAATACAGTATTTCAATTTGTATTTTGTAGTAAATCTATAATATTTAATGACAAGTTGCTAAATTTTACGGTTTCAGAGAAATTGAATCAAATTTAAAATTTTTTTTCAAGTAAACATTTCCAATAAAAGTTTTATGTTCAAAAATATAAAAACTTTCTATTGGAATTGGAAACTAGTGACATCTATCGGTAAATGTTTTATAATCTAGCAATCTCTTATTTTATTGATAATAGGTAATAGAATTTTGTTAATTACTTAAAATAATATTAAACAAGGATGCTAAACTATTGTATAAATGGAAGCAATTAGTCCTTTTAACAATGTTTTAATAAGTTTCATAAATTGATCAAGTACTCTTGAGTAAATGTTAATAAATTTTAAAAACTTTGTTTCCATCTGTGAAATTTTTCATATTCAATAGTTACTATACAAATAAAAAAAAGTAAAATACATTTAGTAAAATATAAATACAATTTTAATCACAATATACTTAGAATACAAAATAGACTTATTTCATTGTCATACAAGTTATACAATCAGTTTTCATTGGGAAATCCAAAGACTTTTAAACTACCAGCATCTCTTTTTCTGTCATAGTTATCTTTATCATCACATGCGTAAGCAAGTAAATATTGTTTAGGATGCCAAGCCACAGTAAAAGTAGCTGCTTCAACTGGTATATCAGTCACTTTTTCACCAGATTCAACTTCCCCAATGTCAATGACTAAATCTTCTGAAGCAGCAGCAAGCAACTTGCCATCGTGTGAGAAAGATATTGTTCTAACAGGCCAATCTAAACGAGAAAATGTCCTTAAACAACACAATTCATCAGCATCCCATAAGGAAACAAGAGCATCAGCTGAGCCAGTAGCAAAGTATCTTCCAGTTGGATCAAATTCGATACATATACAAGTACCTGGATGAGCTTTAATAACATGTAAAAGTTCTAAGCTTGGGTAGCTTAATATATGTACGCAACCTTGACCATTGGTCAAGTAGAATGTGTCAGAATCCTTATTCCATGATATTTCATTAACTTCAAAATTGAACTGCTCTTCTATCTTTATTTTCATAGTACGTGCATCTATGAACGTGACTAAATCTTCCTTATTTCCCACTGCAATGGTATTTCCATCCGGTGACCAGGAAATGTTAATATTTTCACCTTTGGTACCAATATTTGCAGTACACTTCTGCGTTCTTGTATCCCAAATGCGTACTGTTTTGTCTCCACTGGCTGTGGATAAGAGCTCTGGATTTGATGCGTGCCAACATAATTGATCAACACTACCTCCGTGACCTCTGAACGTTGTTTCTAATTTCTGAAATAAAAACAAACATTGCATAAAAATCTTGCTTGTTGAACTACAAAAATGCAAAAGCAACATCATACAAAAAGGTTATTAAAATAAAATTCAAGTATAAATTTATCAGCTCAAACAAGAGCATCAATGTCAGTAATGTAAAATAATCAAGATCTAAAAGTATCAAAGCCCTTCTTCAATATTTTCATTTAGAAAATCGACAAAGCCGGCTTAGAAAGCGCAAAGGTTAGACTTACCAGTCGGTCGGGCGAGAGTGAAAATATGCAGACGCACTTGTCGAACGAGCCGGAGGCTAAGAGCTTTCCATCGCAGTTCCATCCGACACTGTGCACCTTAGCACTGTGACTCTGCTGCTCGCGAATTTTATTGTGCGTTTTGAAGTAACTGATCAGATCTTCGACGCTAGTTTGAGGTGCCATTTTTGTTTACAAGAGTCACAACAGAGAATACACAATATACACGCGGTGTCTTTCTCCCAACGAACGATATATCGTCAAAGGAAGAGAGAACTCACGATGCAGTGTTGCCACTTCAGCTGCTTGGCTCGCTTGAATTTTCGAAGCGGCAATGCGAAATTAATGACCCCGGCGAATTGCCCCGTCTTTCCTCGTGCAATTTGCACCTAACAAACTCGGGCTGCGAACGTACACGGACACCATTCAATCATAATTAATGAGTACGACACGATGTAAACAAGCGACAGATAAATGTGGCAACAGCGCTAAGCCTGTGCAACCCGTCTGCTAGTGTTTCACATAGAGGGCACATGCATATAGATATATACAAGAAGAAGCACAGTAGAACGTGTACTGTCTTACTACGGTAAACTTCGCTTATCGTCCAGGGTTTATTATATTTAGGGCCGCTATAATTATGTAATTCTCGACGACAACAGTATGCGGCAGTGCGGCCAGTAAGACGTTTTATCGTTATGGCTCTTTCGGCAAGCGATGGAGCCGTGACAATCGTGGACACTCGATAATTCTTGATGGTAAGTGACGCCCATTTTACGAGCTTTTTAATACATCCGTTCAAGCTATCTAAAAGCCACTTGTTATCAATCATAAATGCGTCTTCACTTTTATTTGTTACAGCTGCTCACGCAATACGTGTACACTTTTCTGTAGAATTGTTATTTGCATTGCAAAATATGCATGATATACCAGAATGGTTCGACCATGGGTAGGATGGCTTTGCATTCTTATATTTATTTCGATGGTTTTTTACTTGTATTTATCGATAAACGGTTAGTCACTACTCACTTTGTCTTATAAAGTATTTATGCGAATACTAAGTAAAATGAATTGGACATTTTTCTTTTTCAGCGCCTATAATAAGAAATCCGTATGTGGTTACAAAAAGTTCAGAGGCTTCAAAATATAAAAGCTTTCAGAAAACGCTATCTTATAATAATCCATTGAATAATAAAGATTTTATTGTGCAGTCCACTAAGGTAAGTAAACTACAGCTATTATAGTACTGACCAACTAACTTGTTGTGTTCTAATTTTAGGTAAAGGACTGTTCCATTATTCATGTGGCTACAGTCTGTGCAGGATATGAGTCTGTAGCTTCTTTAGTTACCACTGTAAAATCAATTCTATTTTATCGTACTAGACCTATACATTTTCATTTTCTAGTTAATGAAGCATCTTTATTAACATTAAATACTTTATTTACTTCTTGGAATCTACCTCAAGGTAATTATTTCAAAAGCTATTTCAAAGATCAAAGTTTAAATTAATGAAAAATTGAAATTATAAAATAGTTTCTATATAATTCTATTAATTTTTTTTAGTTGTAGTATCATTTTACAAAGCTGAAGAATGGGTGCCAAAAGTTTCATGGATTCCTAACAAACATTACTCTGGAGTTTATGGCCTACTGAAGCTTATTCTCCCAGATGCAATTAATGAAGGCAAAGTAATAGTTTTAGACACCGATGTGACAGTTCTCAATGATATTGCTATACTTTGGGATCTGTTTAAGAATTTCAATGAAGACCAACTTTTAGGTCTAGTAGAAAATCAAAGTAATTGGTACAAAAAATCATCCTTGTACAATTCACAGCCATGGCCTGCTTTAGGAAACGGCTTCAACACTGGAATTATCTTAATGGATCTTCAAAAAATGAGAACAAAAAAGTTTATGAAGTTATGGGAAAGCACTGCAGCAGTTGTTTTAAAAGATATTCCAGAAACAAGCCTGGCTGATCAAGATATTATCAATGCAGTCATAAAAAATAATCCAAAATTTGTTTATGTGATAGACTGCACATGGAATGTACAGTTAAGTGATCGCGCTCTTAGTGAAAGCTGCTACACCAATGTCAATCAACTAAATGTAAGTTTTAGAAATTTGCAACAAAAGTAAAAAATGTATTTAAACTATAATTCTTTCATAGTGTTTATTTTTCTTCAAATTATACTTTAATTTAAAATTTTTTTTTCAATTTATAGTAACTATACAAAAAAAATTGTTTGAAATAATATACTTGTATTGAAAATTTCTTATTTATTTTATTTATAATTAATACAGATCATACACTGGAATTCTCCAAAGAAGCAAAGTGTGAAAAATAAATATATACAAGACTTTAGAAAAATGCACCAGGCATTTTTAGAGCTGGATGGAAATTTATTAAAACGTACATTATTTGGATGTCATGTTAATGAAAAAGTGGATCACGTAAGTATAGTCAAATATTTAGATGAAGAAAAATTTTAATAAAAATTTACGAATTTTCAGATCAGTGAAATGGATCCTTGTTTTAAATTTAAGGAGGGTGCCAACATAGTATTCAGAACTCACATTTATTTTCTTGAATTTGAGTACAATGTTGATAATCCCTATGATATTCTTCTTGCCACTCAATGCAGTTTTGATAGAATTTCGCTTTTAGAAGATCTGTCCAAACATTGGCCTGGAGTTATAAGTGTTGCTCTCTACTTGACTGATGCTGAAGTACAAAGTTTCCTCGAATTTGTTCTAAATTCTGCAGAACTAAGATATCGTAGAAATATAGCATATCATATAGTTTATAAAGAAGGGGTAAGATTCATAAACGTAACATCAGTAATTAGCAAATGGATATTTTTATAATTTTTTGTCTGTGTTTTAGGAATTTTATCCTGTTAATTATTTGAGAAATGTTGCTATGAACTATGTTAATCTACCCTTTGTTTTCCAATTGGACATCGATTTTTTACCCCAAATTGGTTTATATCAGAATTTAATTAATTACATCATACAATTAAATGTAACGGATTCGGAAAATATCGCTCTTGTTGTTCCTGCTTTTGAAACGCAAAGATATAGGTAAATAAATTATTTAAAAATAAAGCTACTGCTAATCAAGCAAACAGACGCAAATCAAAGATTGATTCAACTTTTTACGATATATTTAATCTTCAGATTTACGTTCCCGACTTCAAAAGCAGAGCTGTTGAAGTATTTGAAATATGGCATTTTGTACACCTTTCGCTATCACGTGTGGTCTCAAGGTCACGCTGCAACTAATTTCACCATGTATCAAAATGCCACGGAACCGTACGAAGTTGCTTGGGAGCCTGACTTTGAACCTTACATTGTTTTACCAAAATCAGCACCTGCATATGATACAAGATTCATTGGATTTGGCTGGAACAAAGTATCTTACATTACACATCTAACGGCTTTGGGATACAAGTATGTCCCCTTTCCTTTTTTTTTAATTTAATTTTAATTAAAACACTATTTTAGCAAATTTTAATCGTTATTTTTTTAAATAGGTATATCGTGCTACCAGACGCATTTATAATCCATCGACCACATGCTCCCAGCCACGACATAAGAAAATTTAGAACGGATGTATTGTACAGAAAGTAATGCCTTTTTTTGTATTACTGATTCTCATACGTATTACGCATTTGCTAATAAATTTTATCTTTCAGATGCCTCAAGAATTTAAAAGATATGTTCATGGAAGATTTGCTTGCGAAACTCGGCAGTACGGCGGTGGTAAATCTGAAAAAAATGTTTATTAGGGAAACGAGGAGCGTTCAAAATATCACAACCAAAGAATAGAATTATATTAAAACATGTTACAAGCGTTTGTTGTGCCTTGTAAGGTTTTTTTTTAATCATGTAAGAGTGTAATTATTCTGAGTGAATCTGCTTTTTTAAAGAACCATTGATTTTCTTTTCAATATTTACATTGTACGACGGTCATTCATTACATAATCAATTACGTGCAGAATTTTGATAACATTTTATAGTTACTGTTTGTCATGTTATAAAAAAAAAATATTACGTTTGTTACAACAGTGCGTGCTGTACTGTCTATTGAAATATATTGTTATATTCTCGTATGTAAAGAAAATTTTCTCTTATATTATAATTTTATTCTCGCGAAAGTGTGAAAAATCGTTGTGTAATGTATTGTTACGTACGAAAAATAGAAAAAAGGGCAGAGAGAAAAACTTAATCTGCGCCTTGTCAAAACTGCCAAAAATGCAGCTTTTCTCATTTCAAGTAAGCATGAATACTCTTTTTATTGAGTTTCTACGTTTATATCGCGCTTGTCGAAATACTTTCAATCGTACGTGACAATTTCATTACTTTACTTTATTATAAATTATACAAATTTTAACACTAGAAATATTTAATGTAAAACAATCTCGAATGTTGACAATAATAAGCAATGAATAATATGCAATAAAATAAACTCGGTGCAATCACATACGATGCAATAAAAAATGTTTAATAATCATAATTTATTCAACTGTAATCTCTGTAATGAAATATACTTTTTTGTTGATAATAAAATATATCTATATTTAAATGTTGGTGAATTAAAAAAATCATTACCTTTTTTAGCGCATTACATTTTATAAATCTTATGAAAATTAAAAAAAATTCGACCAATTTTAGAGAAGAGCTCTGTTTAAAATTAGCTGTTACATGCTTGTAATATTTTGATAACTGATTCAAATACATATAAGTGCTTGCAAATTGATTAAATGTTTTGATTGTAAAATCGGTCATCGTAATAAACACGACAAGAGACATTGCGGACGTGAGCCATTAGGTAACAAATACGTACTTAAAGAGCAAAACTGCTGACCGAAACAAATAACTTTCCTTTTGCATTATATTACGCGGGAAAATTATACATACCGTAATGTTATACCATGACTTTTTTTTAGTTCAGTCCTTTTTTAACTAAAAAATAAATTTATGTAAACATTTTAAGACTTAATTTTATTTTAAAATAAAAAATAAAAACTAAGTTTAAACAAAGTTTCTAAAGTTATAGTCTTTATTTACGTATTTATATTATTAATTTTATTTCGAATAAACATTTTTTTTGTCATCTAAAATTAGAAATGAATGGCGATAACAAAAAATATCATTTCGATCTTATCTCCCTTGATACGCAATGACAGAAATAAAACCTTATTTTTATGTTAATATATTTACTCAGCGTTCATTCATCTGATTTCGTTATAACGTGAGATCTCCTACGTCACGTTCAAATATGACGCAAGTGGAGCTCCGGCAACGGAGACGTGGTATTGATCTCGGGAAAGTCTTTAAGGCTGTCTCTCATGTTAGCGACAATCGCAGTTTTGTTAACCGAATTTCAAAATTTTATTTTATTTTTCAACGATGATAAACGCGAGTAAACCAATATGTTATGAATAATAACTCAATTGTAAAAATAACATTTTTAAGTTAATTTCAAGGAAAAACAATTGTTATTTTGAATAAACGTTATTTATCAAATTATGACATTATAATTCCATTACGAATTAATATTTTAAAGGTAAATTAAATAACCACCGGTAAATTTATAATTTATTAAAAAAAAATGCGGATATGATAAATTTCTCGTGTACCTAATCATTTGAAATACGTTGAATTTGTTATTTCGGTACAACTAGTATTTATGATAAAAAAGTTTAATTCCTAATTTGTTTTTTTTTTTTATTATTTATTAACATTTTCTTAGTGATCTTTGATTCAAGTTATCATGACGCCTGCGCCCTTACTCCAGCTAACAAGTGTTTTGCCCCCCTCTCCCTTCCCAGCCTGACGACTTGTCGCTGCGGTGAAAGCTGCGGCTTTATGGTGTTTCACAAGTAATACGTCAGTGACAGTGGCACAACATCCATACTGTTAAACAATTATAAGCTCGATCGCTTGTAATGTGCCGTTGCGAAGTATGGTTCGTGTGTTTTGCGAATTTTTGAGGGAATAAATTTTTGTCAATTCGCGTAGTTTTTGCGTTGAAAGTATGCGAGAGAAACGAATTTCCGCTGTTTTACTATTATTTTACCTAAGTTTTGTAAGATGCCAAGGAGACATAGAAAAATATGCTCTCCTCATGCCCAATGTGAAACCAACAATTGTAAGTTTAAAACGTTTACTTGTTATAATTGTTGTCTTCTTATTAAATTAAAGTACGATTGATTTTATTAATTTTACAAAATAAAACTTTTGTTCTAAACGATGGAATTATTTTTAATCAGGTCCATTTCCTTCTGAATAAGGAAATAATTTATAATGATTGTCAATTAAGACAATGCTTACTTTTCTTCGAGATAAATTTCCTTAATATTTTTTTAAGCAATATGAAACACTTTATTTTTAATTTAAAAGAAATCTAAGATGATTAAGAGATTAAAACAATTTAATATGCATACTTCACTTTTTTATTGATTTAGTCGATAACCTTAAAAAAAAGGGGTACTCTATCAAGTAGAAACATATGGAAGTAAAGTTATTAAATTAACAGTCATCTGATTAGGTTAATAATAAATTTATATGCATTTCAAATTAATACAAAAATTATATTTTAGCCGGACATATATATTTGCACACCTGTCAAAATAGATGAAGAAGAAACCTATTACATTGTTGGGTTTGAACCCAATGCAACAATGAATACTGCTCACCACATTATTGTATACGGCTGTGCTAATCCTGGAACTAACAAGTTTGCATGGAATTGTGGAGAAATGTCAAATTCAATGGATACTTCTATGGTATCTGCAGGTCCATGTAATGGAGATACAGAGGTGAATTATTATTATCTTAAACTATTATCAACTTTCAATAATCTAAAATTTGTAGTGAATCAGTTAAAAATTAAATTTTCTAAAAAAATTAAGTATTTTAAATATCTAAACTTTCTAGATTATCTATGCATGGGCCAGAGATGCTCCAGAACTAATATTGCCTGAAGGCGTGGGTTTCAAAGTAGGCAAGGACTCCCACCTAAAGTATTTGGTCTTGCAAGTACACTACTCTCATGTTGACCATTTTATGGATGGCAGCACAGATGACTCCGGTATTGTACTACACTACACAAGAAAATCTTTGAATAAATTAGCTGGTGTGTACGTTTTGGGTACTGGAGGTAACATACCACCCCACAGCATTGAATACATGGAGACTGCTTGCAAAATAAAAGAGAACAAGGTGATGCACCCATTTGCATACAGAACACACACTCATGCCTTGGGTAAAATTGTAGCAGGCTACGTTATAAAAAATGACACTTGGATCGAACTTGGGAAAAGAGATCCACTCACGCCCCAGATGTTCTATCATACTTTTTACAATGGTACAATTAAGATGGGTGACAGACTAGCAGCACGTTGCACGATGAAGAGTTCTCGTGATACCTGGACCTTCGTCGGCAACACAAACAAAGACGAAATGTGTAATTTCTACGTTATGTACTACGTAGATAACGATGAGCCACTGAAAAACGGTTGGTGCTTCACTATGGGCCCACCACACTATAGCTGGAAAAAAAATGGCCTCATCAACATTCCTGACATTGAAGCCTCAACCTTATAGTTCAATTTCAATGGATTTTTTTCATTTTATAGCTAATTCTGGTACCTAATTTACAGACTGACGAATTGTTTTATATTCTTTCAGTTTGATCCATATTGTGATAACTATTCCAGATATAATTTATTTTTTTTGTTTACCCTAATTTTATCTACGTTAGTCTATTATTGATGCATTTATCAAAAACTTTGAGAATCTATACATTGATGTACCTTGCACCTACATTTAAAAATAATTGTAATCTCTTATTAATGTAACTTTATTAAATGCATCATTAGAGAATTATTTATATAGCACTTTAGTGAGTCAAACATATGATTTATGTTGTTCGAGTCAATTTTAATAGGTTAAAAGTTTAATGAATGAAATGAAAATACGTTAATTTTTTTATATAAAATATTCGTAACATTTTACAAACTATTTACTGCATGGACCGAAAACCAAAGACTGAAGAAAGTAAATTATGAATGTGACTTTTGAATTATTGCTCTCGTTTTTCGTTACGCTTGAAAAATATGATTGATAGACGCAACATATTAAGAAATCTCTTAAAAACACAAATATATATCTTAGCAAGACAAACGTGTAAATAAAAAATATATAAATGTAATTCCAGAGCAAATAACAAGATTTGCAATAAACATAATATACTGGAAAAGTATTGGTACTAGAGTTTTATGCATAAATTTATTTTTTACGCACTGATTATCAATCGGTCAGTCTGCACTATGTAACTGACTAGAATTTTAAATTTTTTTTTTGGAATTTAATTTTTACTTTAGTAAAAATATACAACAAGTGAAATCATAAGTATTTTTTTATTGTACATACAGCACATGTATGCCTTGGTAGCTCATTTATGTTATTATTATAATTAAGATTGTCAAAAAATTCAAGATAATCAATATAACTTCTAATAACACGAGACTAAATGTATGCGTTGTAACTGCGTATACAATTATAAATTTTACCCTAATATATGACAAAAAAATTCTAAGTTACTAAAGAATAGATCTAAAATATGTTGATTTAGCCAATTTTATGTAAGTTTGGCTAAAAAAAATTAACATTTTCATATTATTTTATCATATTGTTAATTTGAAACTTCAAGATTTTTATGAATTTAATATATAAGTCATCGATCTAAATAATTATTGTTATTTTATTATATTTTATTTATTGTGAATTGAAATATTCTAATAATAATTTATAATGTATGTTGACTGTATAAATGTGTTTTTCTTATTAATTTCAAATCCTCGTACACTATACCAATCCTCGAACTTTTATAAATGCCACTTCAATTCAGGTGAAAAAAAATTTGTTAAAAATTAATATATTTTTAACGAATTTGTGCAAAACTTAATATAAATGTATTCAGACAAATTTAGTCCAAGTATTATGTATTTATTGAACAAACATACATTTTCCCCCTATTTATCTCACACGCTGCTCTCGGGCTTCAACATTTTCTCTCGTTGAAAAACGACTGGTTTAATTTGTTATTTAAATAACAGACGTTTAAAAATAATCTTTTCTATAAACCAATCATTATCGTAAGCTATCAAATGAGTGTAATAATAAAAATCGGGGGTGCCCAATTTTCTACATGCCCGCTTACGCCTCGCTCTCCCCTATATATATAAAATTAATGTTTCTGTAACTGTGGAATCTATTTGTAACGCTTAAATAAATTTTCTACTTAAATACATGCTCTACTTCTTAATCGTTGGCCATTTTATATCTTTTGTTACATTTATAATTGAAATTCATGTGCGACATAAACAAACCGCAAACGTGCACAGGAAAATAAATATGTGTTACTGTACTGTATTATGCATTATTTTTTTTAAATTTAGTATTTAAATTGGTTACATGAAGTTTTAAATAAAGATAAAGCTAATCACCAGAATTTTTTCAACAAATGTAAAGAAATCATTAAATTAAATATCTTGTAAAGAACTGTTATATCGTAAATAATATAAGTTCTCTAATTTTTGTACCGAATACAAATTTCTTTTAATTTTTATTGGAATTCAAACTTTGGGTGAACAGTAGACACAAAATTTATTCTTGTGAGTAAAAAACGAAAAGTCCTAACATTTCTGTTTAAACTATAAGAATCTAGATATATATATAGGTATAAAATTGCATCTTATATAATTAATTACGTAATTATGAAAATTATAAAAACAAAGGGTACAACTTTTTCCATGTTGTGTGTTCTTTTGTTTTTTCATAAAATATTATGCGTTATTGATGTTGATATAATAAATTGTATGAATAAATATGTGTCAACCAAATTACAAGAGCATCATATAGCGGTGTTTACTAATGCACGTATGTCTTACATATCGAATAACATAGTTATGAATTTAATTAAAAATTTTGGTGCTGCTGTTTTAACGATTAAAAGAACAAACACCACTTTGTTACACAGTCAATCATATTCAAAATACTATCGAAATAACTTTTTTAAAGTTATCATCATTGATTTGTTAGAAAGAAATGATACTGTACGAAATCAATTTTCCAGACATTCTGACATGTTGAAAAAATATGCTAAGCTAGGGAAACGCTCGCATTGTCTTATGTTTATTATATCAAAAAAGCGTACTTCGTATATTGAACATATTTTGAAAAAAATGTGGTCTCTAAAATATTTAAATACTGTTATTATCGAAATTATCGCAAGGCGATTCAATGGGAGCCAATTGAGTATAGTGTCAACAAAACGCCAAGTACTTGACGCTCGAATTTATGATTATAACCCATTCAAAGAAGTTTTTAAGAATGAATCTTTTACCAAATGTTGGGAGATTTTTCCTGACAAATTGAAAGATTTAAACGGTTACCCTTTAGTAATCGGTGTTTTTTTGGAAGATTCAAATGAGACGTTTTATGATAAAACTGTTTTTGACAATGCAATTTTGAATGAGCGACCACATATTAATTTTATACGATATTTTAGAAAAAGTTTAAATTTCACTATAAATAAATTTATTTTAGATCATATGGGTGCACCCAGAATAGCAAAAAAATTAGAAAATGATTCACTGGATGTTCTTGGTTACCAAAGTATAATTCGTGACAAAGAATTTTTAAAAAAACTGACCATAACTCGTTTTTTTAGAAATTTGAAAAGACGTAATTTGGTAATTAAGCAATATGGCTATTATGAAAAATGTACGCCTGTTAATTTATTTGTTTTAATAGGTATTTTAATTGTAACCGTATTTGAAATTGTAACGTTGAGAAAGGTGCTGCGTTTCGATCAAAAGTTTTGGAATAGTTTTAATATAATTGTCATTTTGTTAGGCAATGGCGTTGATTTTTCTTTAACAAAAATAAAAGATCGATTATTTTTTTTGGTTTTGACTGTCATATCCGCGACGTTTATAAATGTAGTTTTGGAAGAAATAGTGAGTGCAACATTTGAACAAAAAAAGTTCTACGACTTTCGGGTATTAAAAGATTTAGTTGAAACTCCAATAAAATTTGTAACAACTAAAAACCTGTTTTTGGAATTTAAAAGATATAAACCTAAAAATAAGCTTTCCCAGATAATCAAAAAAATAAGAAAATATTATTCGTTTGATGCTGGGCGGTGTTTGTATTCGATGTACACTACAGATATTAATTTGTGTGAAATTCAGTTCTTTGATGCTGCTTTTTTTCGTTATTTATACAATTCAAAAGTGAAAGATGGATCTATAATTAGTATAATAGAAGAAAATTTGTCATTGAACTATGGTTGGTGCTTCATCGCATTATCAGGGTCTTCGCCATACGTTGACAAAATAAATTGGCTACTCGATAATACTTTCGAAACTGGACTTGCAAATTACTGGAGAAATAGTTATATATTATTGGAAATACTAAATGAAGAAGCTACGAGTCTTGTCACGCCTGTACACACTTATCAGGAAATAGCAACAATCATTTTTACACAAATTAATCACTTAAGTAATAGTCAAACTCACAGTCAAATCGAGGCAAGAACAAGGATTGATAACAGTCTCTTTTATCTCCTCCTTACAGGCTACTTTTTAGCATTTCTAATATTTTTACATGAAATTTACATCGTTTAAATATGTTATAAGTAACAAAATAACACAGTGTTCGTTCTAATAATTAATATGAGAACATGTTTTATTGCATTGATATTTATTAACCATTTTACTGCTTTCATATCAATTAAAAAATTATCGACTGGGAGACATAAGTATCACATTTGCTCTAGTATAGAGCGCATGTCTACATAATTTTTACAAATGTACTATTTTTTGACATACCCATTTTCAACTTTACAAGAAAAACAGTAGAATATTTTTTTCTTAAAACTAAAATAATTCGAGGAGCTTGAAAAAGATGACTTCAAAGTTTAAATAAATAATAGTGTATAGAAATTCATTTTGTTGAAAATGTAAGACGAATGGAAAAATATCTCACATAATACAGTCAAATTATAAATTCTTTTTTAGTTATTTTGAGATGCTTTCTAAAAACAACCGAATAAATAATCAAATAGTGTTTATACATTGTTGAATTATATCACCCGGAAAGGCGTTAATTAAATATAAGATTTCGTAAAACTACATTTACACTAGTATATTTAGATAATAATGAAGTTTATTATTGTAATTTACTTTCCCTGTGTAATGAGTCATTAGGTAAAATAGCTGGTTAAACACGCATAACATAGTTTATAATTTTTTTTTACCTTTCATTACATTTAAAACTGTGAAAGAACAGGATGCATATACAATATATTTGTGAAAGTGAAAGCAACAAGAAACGATTAAAAAAAATCTTTGCATAAATATACAAATACGGGATGCCCTCTACTTTTTAATCATTGACCATTTTATATCTTTAGTTATTGTCTTATGTATTATTGAAATTCATATGCAATATTAATAAAATTAATGAAATGGTAATATTTATAAATCATGTATAATTAGATTGACTAAACCGTAAAAGAGCCTAAAAAAGAAACAGTAGTTAAACATTAAAAATTTTATCTAAAGATAATATAAGGACTATGTTACTTAGGCTGAGTAATTTGTAACAATTATACTTTCCATTAACTCAAATATATTTTAATTGTAAAAATTGTCAACTTTCAAATGAAATAATCAATATTGACATATCTTTTCAAATACTATAGTAATCTATTATATTTCCTATAATAAAGACAATTTCGAGAAATTATTTAAACTATTTAACATACATATTAAACATGTAATGTCATTTTAATACATTTTAATAAGAGAAAAAATACGGCAAAATAATACTTATATAAATAACATAGTTTGTTCAGCCAACTTCAGGGTGAAACCACTTTGGCGAAAGTAGTGGCGGGAAAAAGAAAAAGGAAGTGTTAGGAAAGTGTTTTGAGTAATTTCACCTAAAAAATCGCAACATTAATGAGATCAAGTCTAAGTATAAGTAAAAATAAATGAGATCAAGTCTAAGTAAAAAGTCTGAGTATCAAGTGGCGCTACCGCGCCACTTGATACTCAGGTTTTTGGATTTCAAAATAGTTACGAAACTAATCAGGTTTATCGAAAAAGAAAAAGGAGCAAAGTTTAATGTGTTAATTAACAATGGTTCTTTAAATTTTCATATTTGAACAAATTTTAATGAAATGTCACACATGATAATGTTATTTTTATTCGCATTTGCAAAATCTCACATCGCACAGTCCTTTTTGGCCTTTCATTTCACAGTATTTTTCGCAACTGGCTTGACGGCAAACTGCAATAGAAATTAAGATATGAAACGGAGCAACATATTAGTTTAGCATAATATTATTCAATGCATTATTAGTATACAAATAGTAATATAATTTATATATATAAGAATAAAAAGAACAATATATAGTATAAGACAATTTAAGATCGATATAAATTTTTATATAAACACTTACGAAAATCTAAGAAAATCTGAGCCGAAATTGGGCTGGTCAAAAAGCACAGTAACGCAAAAAGCAAAGAATACGCGAAAATAATAGCGTTCATATTGAAGCGGAAAGTAAAAAAAGTCTTTAATTGCGCGGTAAAACTGAATATTCTGTCAGCTCGCATTAGAGCTACATTTTCTTTTATATTTGAGTTGCGAGATAAGTAGATTGACTGTTGCTTATGCGTTTTGTTTTTTCTCAAAATGTTTGTCATTCTCGCTGTATGCGAATACGTTATACTAAAAATAACAATATTAATTTCCAGTGAATATCAACCAATTGCATACAAACTTATTTGCAATATTACTAATAAGCGTTGTTGTTATTAGTATACTAAAATTGTTAATTTTTATTATTAAAAAAACATTGACAAAATAAAATTCTTATTTCATCTATAATTTGATCGTGCATATTCGGAACCTATTCAAATATTCAACAAATTAACAATTTCTAGAACGTGACAATAATTCGTTTATACCTGAGAGGTGACGCACTTTGCAAGACGCTACGAATAATTTTTCCGCACTTAATAGGGAGGATTTGACCTGAAGCTGAGATTCAGGTATAGGTGATTAAGGGTACGCCATGCGTCTATAAAACGAGCCCTGCGCCGGCTGAGCGTCATTCTTCGCAAGTCTCTCGAAATAGTAGCATCGCTGTTCGCAATAGTGCATCTCAGTCTCCAAGTGCCAGTTCAACTCCACCGATCGTTGCTCGAGGATCAGTGCCTAAATCCATAGAAGAAAGTGAAAAGAAGCGTCCGGTAAGGAATCAGCAAAAGGCGTTGTACTTGTGCAAAAAATTAAGAAGACATGGAGATGAACATGAACGGATCGACCGGCTGCGAGGTGGCGGCGTTCAAGGGCACGACCTGCCGGCCCCGGCGTCCGGTCATGAAGAGCGGCCTCCAGATGCAGCTGGAGGCCGGTGAGACGTCCGGCTTCGAGTTCTCGGCGATGAACTTGACGACGCTGCAGCGCATCGACCCCGACGCCAAGGAGATACGCGAGACTGCCGGTCACGTTACCCTTTACGTTTATCGGACTGAGACAAACGACTGGGAGAGTACTGGCGTCGAGGGCCCGCTTTTCGTCGTCTCCCGCGCCCGCGAGCCTCGCCATACCTTCGTCATTTTGAACAGGTAAGAGCAATGATATATTTTTTTCCCTTTTATAGTCATTTGGTTAATTTCTTTTCACGAGTATATATAAGAAAACTTGTAAATTGATAAATGAACGAGTCTAAGAGTCGAAAATCTAGCGCATACTTTCGTAGGCACGCTATTTTTCATTGCACTATAGTGTACTCTCTCGGATGGCGTGCCCCATGTGCAGACAAAAAAAAACTAACGAAAATCTAATACGTTGTCGTTGCAGACTGGGACACAATAATCACTACGAGCCAGTGAGCTCGAGCTTGCAGATCGACTGCCACGAGTGCTTCGTCACCTACACAAACGAGTTCAAAAAAGTTTACGGGATCGACTTCTACGAGCAGGAGGAGGAGAGCGCGAAAGTCGCGCAATTGCTGGACGAGCTGGCAAAAGATTGCGCCGGCGACGCGATCAAGTCGTCGCGCAAGACGAGGCGCACGAGGCGCCGCAGGCAGAGGAAGGTCGAGGACGCGCTGGATGAGTCCAGCGGGCAGGGGAGAAGCGTCGGTCGTAGCAAGGCTCCCTCAACCTCGCCGGCCAACGCTGTCCTCGGCGTGCAAGTGAAGGAGACCTCGCCGGCCGCCGCCGCTACGCAAACGAACAGTGTCATGGAGTTCTTTGCGAAAGTGATGGCCCAAGCGGCGGCGGCGATGAAGGGCGAGGAGTCGGCGCGATGCACCGAGAAGAAGCATCCGCTAATGACGCTGGAGCAGCTAGAACGCCAGCAGAAGCCCGCTGCTCCCCAGGTCACCGTGAAAATGAAGCCGTAAGTACAAGCAACAATTATTTTATGCTTTTGACTTGGCGAAAAACTTTTCCAAGCAGCCGTTTTCGAACGCTCTCTCGAGCGTATTTAGGCTCTCGCCAGGAGCGGCGCAACAGCCGGGGCTCGAACCCACGACCCGTGGATTCGCAAGCCGAGGCTCAAGCGACCGAGCCACTCCGGACCCCCGGCGGCTCGTGTTATTATTGTCGGTTTCGTACTAAGCTCGCTCTCTTCTTCTCCACAGGGGGGGTCAGAGCCCGGCGACGCCCGAACGCGCGAAGAAAGCGCCGGCCAAAGCGATCGCGCATCGCGCTCCAGCGGACAATCACCTCGGCGAGCCATCGGCGTCCGGCTCGAACGGCATGGAAGCGTCGGCACAGCTGTCCGACTCCTCGGACAACGATTCCGGCTTCTACCACATACGCGTACCGGCATGCAACCTGCCGAGCGCTCTCGACGTGTCCCAGCTCAGCGCGTCCGAGAAGTTCCCGAGGAGCCAAGAAGGAGACGACCAAATCACACCGGGCAGCAGTCCGTTCGAGGAGATCGCCAAGCCGGAAGACAGTCCGCCTGCTATGGACTACGTGTACCTGCGCAGAAGCCCCGGCGCCAATCGAAAGAAGCCCTGCCAAGGCTTTGCCCATCCGGCCAGCCAACATCGCTACGGCTGTGCGTATCTCAATGTTTCTCCGGAGGCCGGCCCAGCTAGCGCCGAGTATCGCTCGACATCTCCGGTAAGTCGACTCTGCCCTTGTGTGTATACACATCTATTTGTAATACCGCGACATCGTGTAACGTGTACGATTCGCTGTTGCAGACATTGGAAGACTTACTTTCGCCAGAGACACCGAGCACAGACGACAACGAGTCTACTCTAATCCTCGTTCCACCGGACGCGTTTCTCACGTCGAGCTCATCGTCGAGTACGATGTTCCTCGATCAGCCTATCGGGCCTCTCACTAAACAGCAGCTTCTCCTAGGTTTCCAGTACCTTCTGCTCACCGATCCCGAATTCGTAAATAAACTGCACGAGGGATATCTCAAGGTATCCAGAAGGTCGCACTCGCGAGAAAGCAGATAAACAGGAGAGCCACGTGCGGAAATGACTGTTTAGTCTGAGCAAAGAGACATTTGTTGACTAGCCATAGCACTATTTAACGTTATAAATAGAGATCGAGACTTGTCATTTTATTAATCAACGTCGATTTTTAAATGAACTTTTTGTTTTTACGAGAGTCGATTAAATGATTACGAAGCTGCAGTTAATTTTAATATTTGAATTAGATTGAAATGTAGTTGGAAAGAGGATTAAGAACTTTTATCTAGAGACTAAATAATTAAAGACTCAGTCAGTCGAAGCGAAACGGTGTTTTCGTATCCTGATGCCGAAATGAAACGGCGCGAATTGTAAGCAACTGCCAAGATTGACCATATTCGATGGTCTTACACTGTGATATTGATACTGTAAAATTGTATTAAAGATTTCGATGAAAATAACATAATATTTTTAAACTAAACGCTGAAGTTTTTATTATTACGATACATACCTTATAATTAAAATTACACATTTTTGGACAACTAAAAATTTATAAAAAAGAAAAAGAAAAACAATGAAAACATTTTGAAGCTCGATATTTTATAAATCTTTTATCAGGTAGTTCCCGACATATTTTCCGTATTTTATATTATTCCACTTGATTTATCGTAATATACGAGCGAAATGAGCGGATAATATCTTTGGTTTGACGCGTGATTAATGAAAATGGAAACGTCCGTTTGCTTCAATTATCTGCTGGGCCCGCTCGATCTGCTTGCAAAGATACACTTTATTTTTACAAGTGTCATGTAATTCAAGAGATTTATTTTAACGAAAAAGAAAATAAAACAGTAAAATTTGCTTTACACGTGTGCGTAATTATTAATAACAAAAAATTAATAAAGATTTCGTCAATTTCGACGACTGGGGCAATCTTTCAGGCCAAACATTTAGCTCACCTGTAGAAATAATAACTTATCGGCATATAACAAGGAAATAATAATAACTATATTGCTATAGCTATACGTTCAATGTTTCTTCATAATAAATTACCGCACGGCTGTAACTTCCGCGACGAATTTACATTTCGATTTTCCTTCTGCTTGCCGAGACTTTAAATGCGTCAATTTAAGCCAACACGCCGAGATCTTGAAATTCAAAACTCGAACGTAAAAGGAAAAAAGCATTAAAAAAAAAACAGAAAACAAACAAAAAGCGATAATATCCATTTCTCCAAGCTCATCAGTAAGAAACGCTCGGTTAAATTAATTTTAAATAAAAACTCAAGATTCATTAAAACTCAAGAGTGAGAGAGAAAGAAATTCCCTGGGCATCGGGCTTTATTTCGCCCAGCTCTTCGTCTGTGTGAATCTCCCTCTCTCCCTCAACGCGGGGGGAGGGGGGGCGAGCTTCCAGTGTGTTTCGCCGCCAGTTCCATTTTCCCCATCTTGGCCTACATTCGCCAAGCCCTCCTCCCAGCCCCCCCCGCCCCTCCTTCCATCCCACCGACCCTTCTCTCCTCTCGTTCTCTTTTTTTACCTCTCATTTTTCGCGTTTCGCTTGCGCCCCCGTGCGCCTCGTAAAGTGGATTCTTTCCTCTCTCGCGGCTTTTCGCGCATACAATTTTTACCCTCCGCACGCTAGCGTCTCTCTCCTCTCTCTCTCTTTCCTTTCGCTCGCGTGCTCCCCTAAAGAAATCCTTTAATGCTTATTTTCCTTTTGCCCTCGGCCTGCTTCTTCTCCTACTCTCCCGGCCACCTCAATCCCTCTCTTTTCCTCCTCTCAACCCCCGCTTGCCTCGTCCCTCTCTACCGGCCTACCACCTTTTGGCTATTTAAAGACTTATTTCTTTTCTCAAACGCTCCTCTCCTCGCTGGCTCTGCGCTGGCCGTTTCTTAAAACTCTTTGATTACCTTAACTTCAATTATGTATACAAGTTGCGGTAATGAAACTTTTTTTCTCATCCACCTCCCTTCCCTCGCTCTCGCCTCTTTCCCTCCCTTATCTACCTTCTTCTCTCCTCACCCTTTCCTTCCTCGTGCTTTTGCCGCGCTGATCCTTTTTCTCTTGGCTCGTCTTTCGACTTGTAATTATGAGAGCAAAGTCACTTATTTACCTGTATTAACGAGCTCGCTCTCTTATTTTTAACTGGGTGTACTACGGCCGTACGCATTTGCGACTAAGCTTTAGAATATATCCCCTGTATAAGCTCTCTCGCCTCACCTCCCGCACCTTCTCTCTCTTTCTCTCTCGATGGCTAAAATAAAACACAAACGACACCAGATAATTTTTTAACATTTCTTTATTTCTTTTTATTTGTTAGTCATCTTATAATTCATATATTCTCTTTTTACACAGTATACAAAGGTTTTGTCTCCTCGCGGCTTCTCTCCTGGCCCTTCGTCGAAAGAGCAGAGATATATACGTATTATATATATATATATATACTCTCATCTCAATACAGTACTATGCAATTTGTTTCTCTTAAAAAGGAAAAAAGACTCGCCGCGCGCTTTTTTTATACATACTACGTTGAATCTTATCATACATGCTTTATGTACATTCGTCTTTTACGTTCGCCTTTATGTGCTGTATACGTTTCTGTGCGCATACGTTTGTCACACACACACCGCATCTTTTATTTCGCCGCGATAAAACTGCGACGAAAGAAAGATAAAAAAAAAAACAAACGCGATAAAATAATTCTGCGTGTTTAGAGTACAATCGCTGCTTCGGAAGGGACAATAAATTGTTCTCTCGCTCTGGATGGTTACGCAGCGATATAACATTTGGAAATTGAAGGGAATCGCAGACGAAGAAGGCCGAGTGAAAAATAACGACGATTCTATTTTATTTTGTTCCCTTGGCGCTTACCCGAGTCAAAGAGCACAATTTGAGAAGAAAGAAGAGGCCTCGTTAACAAAATTTCTCTCTCTCTCTCTCTCCATCTCGAACGTGAGCTTGCACAGCCCAAATAGCGCCTTTACTCGTCTCTTCTTTCTTTGCACCGAGCCTCCAGCACAATTGGTTCGACTTGCGCGCGGATCGTTATATAGACAAATAAGCAAACTAACCGCTTCATAATTATTCTGTAAGATTTGCGCAGTTAAAAAATATCGTTGTCAGAGGGGGGGTTAAAAAAATATTTTTACAGAACAGTTACAAGTCGAGGGGTTATTTTTCACTCGGTTTCCTAGCGACTATTATGACAACGTTGAATGATTATGCTTTAAACAACGACTTTGATAATTGCGAATAATATATGCGTAAGCTATAACATAAATCTTAGAAATAATAATACAAGAGTAAAATAAAGAGGATTAATGCAAGTAATAGTAAATTGGTCGCATAGTTTAACAACGCGCGCTCGTTTGAGAATCATGGATTTGTCATTGTTCACGCAGCCCATGATTAGCGATCGCGATATAGATTCTTGGAAAAAAATCTAATAACTTTCGTATTTCTTACTGCTTTATCAACGCGATATATTATAGACTTGCGCACATTGGGAAACGAATTCGATCAATCATTAACGAATTGATCACAAATGTACAAATTTAATCAACAAAATTTATTCGATAGAATCGCTGTTAACGCGTTTTGAAAATTAGCGAAGCGGGATATTATTTTGATGATCTATTTTTTTACAATTTCGGACACTTTTTTATTATTCGGCTAAAAATAAACATGGGCAATTTTCGAATCGTTTGACCAATGTGCAAACGCAACTGCCTACGGGCTAATCTCTCGCTATTCCTTACTATTAAATAAGATTTCTTTTTCACATTTATCTTACAAAGATCGTCCGACGTTAAAATCAGTCGTCGCTCTATCGTCTCTCTTACACTCATATAATATTTATACATATAATCGTATATTTTATTTCACAATATAATTCTTTTATAATACGATCAGCGGTAGGATGACCCCGCAATCGTCGATCGCGGAGCAAGAGGAAGTGTTTCTTATAGTATGTTTACATGTGTACATAATTATGCTCGCGTAGATATACTTAATGTATACGAGTGTACATTTCTTTTTCCCGTAGAAAAGATGAAAACGGAAAAGTAACAATAGTAAAAAAAAGAAAAGGAAAGGAAGGTACCGAAATACGCTCAAACACATACAACACGCAGACTTGGCCGTATAATAATGTCCCGCAAAGCTCTCCGTCTTTCCGATTCTATTACTTTCACGCATGCAAGCCAAAGAGTGAGGCTACGAAAACCATTAAGTCGACGTATATACGTATGCTACTGCCGCCACCTTTTTTGGCAGAACGGGGGAGAAAGTTTCGCAGGCGTGACTTCGAAACGAAACTGCATATAGGCCGTTCCCGCTGTACACAGCGGATGTGCTTTTCCTCCAGGCTTTCTTTTCCTCCTGTCTCTCTTTTTCTATTCCCTTTATTTTCCGCGCCAAAGCAGGGAAATTTTATTTTGCCACAAAGCGAACGACTCGCTCTCGTCTCCTTGGCATTTTATATTTTTCACGAATTTCGCAGCGATGGCCTTTTTAGATTTACATTTGCACTCATGCCGAAGTTGAGTCGTGTTGAACATTTCATTCGTTAATATTACGAACAAATACAAAATTTCAGTCTGTTCAAGTGGCGGACACCGAGAATTGTTTTGTTTGCTAATAAGCAAAGTAAAGAGAGCAACAGACTTATTAAAGTTATGAAAAGTGTTTCAAAAACATAGAGAGAGGTACACAACTGACATACAAAGTTTAACTGTTTTAATACGTTACGTGGTATGTTTTTTTAAGCATTTGCACTTTTTTACAGAGTCAAAATACAAGTATCAAATGAAAAATTGAACAAAACACTAGGTAACAATAAATTTTAACTGCTTTTGTATTGAAATGCTCATTTTTTTATTCTTAAATACTGTATGTAAATGAAATATCTTTCAATAATTAATGACTAAGTATTCATAAAATTTGTTCGGCATAAAATAATAAAAAAGATTTGTTTAATTTAACAAAATATAATTAACGTTAAATATATAATAGCAAATCTAGCATTATGTACATGAGTTGTACATCAACAGTTTTATGTCTTGAATTAATCGTATTTTATTACATTTTCTGTCTGCACATTATTTTTTAATAAAAAATATATTATCTTTTACTATATTTCGAAACAAGAGCATTTAATTGCATAGAAGTATATTTACTAAACGTTCCTTAATTTCATAGAAATAAAATTATTAATATAATAATTATCAAAATCTGTAGTTTTAGTAAATGATTAGTTTGAAAAAAAAAACTGTGAAAAGAATGACATCAAAAAGAATCGGAATATTGATATTTATAAAAATAAAAGTTTCTTATAAAGCAATTAGTGAATAATAATTTTCTCTTCTTTTATCAAAATCTCGTAATTAATAACTTTCTAGCTAAAAAAAAAATTATAAAAATTTATATTATCTTAATTATTATTTGCTATACATAATCAAACATAAATACCACACAAAACGTTTTGTCTTTAGCCATCGTAGCCCCACTTAATATTTATCTTGCATTGTCAAATCGCAATCTCGTCTTTTTCTTAAAATCATGCACACACAATCGTAACGCTTAGCGCTAATTATCAATAATTAAATTACAGTCATAACCATCATACATAAGCAAGTATGAAAACAAAATCAAAATGTCTTATAGAATAAGCTTTTCGCACGGGCCGTATCGAACATTTCACATGTGCTAATCTTCAAGCGTCACCGATTACAACAAGTGTCACACGTATAAACGTACGTGTCGTTATATAGATAACGAAATGAAACGAGTCTAAGGGATTTAAAATTAGAAAAAAAAATTCGTGTACGTATCAAACAATGATTCAAAGCGAAAAAAGATGATTTCGAGCCTTTTTTTACAGTTTTGTTTTGTTTTCTACAATTCGTTGCTTTTTCATTTTAGAATAAATGTGTTCTAGCACCGATGTGTCATTTGAGCATGAGAAATGAGAAAATTCGTTTAAACGACTGCCAAATACAATATGCTTAGTATATTGTATGAATTGTTGTTTACCCATGGTACGCTCATTTGTCTTTCATGCACGATTAGTGAAAATTGAATTGTGTTTACACCACATACCGAAAGGTCATCTATTAATATCATTGAAGCCTCATTATTTACGACACCGAACGAATGACCGTTATTCATGAATATTCGTAAAAGTAGTTTGATCTCGCCGATAAAAATAGTTGTTTCTCAATACAAGTAGTGTACACGAAGTTAATATTAATCCAGCTGTCCTAGTCAATAGCAAAAGATGATTAAAATAGCATTTGAACGTTTCCCCGTTGGATTGCGATATTAATCCCTATACGACCTGTTTAAATACAACTTTCAAAACGTCCACCAAAAAAGTGTAGTGTAAATGAACACAATTATTTCACAATCATCATCGTCAACATGGTAATCGCGTCATTGTACAAATAGCAGGCAGTGCGTCGAACCCATGTAAATCGCGAGTGTCTATGCCTACGTTAGCGGCGTCACAAAGAGAACGGAAGTAAATCATTCGACCAAGTTCCTCGTCGCAGGCGCGCACACAAACCCAATCAGTCGTCACAAATTCATAATCAAGTAGAAGCCCAGTGTAGATTCCGAGCCAAATAAAACACCAACGTAGCGCTTCGTACGGAGGCTAAGCGGTCGGGAGAAGTGAAGAAAAGAAAAAAAAACGAGACCACGGGACAAGTGGACTGTCGAGAGGCGCGCAATCACGGAGCCGCATTCACGTATACGACGATCGCAGCTCGATCCGCAAGCACGAGACGCGGGCTGCCTTCTCCGCGCTCCCGTGCAGCTGGAGCAGCATTAGCAAGCCGACCTGGCCGATGAGGCAGCTCAGCAGCCGGCCGAGGCTCTCGTCGCTCGCCTCGGCCGGCTTCGTCCTCGTTAGCCCGTACAGCTCATCGGCACTGTCTTTGTCGTGGAAGCCCTGCCAGAGAGCCGAGTCGAGCAGCTCCTCCGCAGCGACACCCCGGCGGCTCTTCATCAGTCTCTGGCGCGCAGCGTCGGCGCCACCCTCCAAGGCACAATCCGGCTTCCGGATAATTTGGTTCTCAGTTCCGCCAATGTCAGCAGCAGCACCACCACCGCCGCCTATCGACCGCGTCAAGTATGCGCGCCGAGCAGCCGCGACGATCATACCTGCAATGAAATTTCGTCGGTTATGCAAACAATCCATTATATATACTTTTTGCCCCTGCGTCGTTTGTATTGTACGAAATTCTATCAATTAAAATCGCGATACATTGCGCGTATATTTATAAGCGAGAATATCTCGGTCGATCTCGTTAAAAGTTTGCGGACAAAGAGCCGCAACTGAATTGTCCAATTTTCAATAATCAAATGACAATAGACATCGAGAGGGAGAGCTATACCTGACAATACATAATGCGAGCGTGAATTAGCAGCTCGCGCTCCGCAATTGCAAGCCCGCGCACGTCATTCTCGGCTATAGAGACGCGCGCAACTGAAAATATACTTAGTACTCGTCGGGAGTGTATGCGTATGCGTGTCAGTGATCGGAAGACAGTCGGCCTAACTCGATAGAAGGGGGTGCCGGAGGTGGCGGAGCAAGTGTAGCTTCGTCAGAGGCCTCATCTAACTTCTTAACTCGAAACGACATTATCGATGCAAAGACCCCCCCCCCCCCCCCCCCCCTGGAAGTTGCAGTAGAGCCGGAGGAGGAAGAGTATAGTGTCGGGTGTGTGAGCTGAATGCCTTACCTCGGTGCCGTCCTCGCCCTCGTCCTCGTAGAGCGGTCCGTTGCCGCTTCTCTTCTTGGGCTTCGGCGGGGGCCTCGGTGGCACCTTCCTCGTCAGAGTACCGCTTCCGACGCTTGGCGACAGGCCATTCGCTTGCTGGGGCGACTGCTGTTTTTCCACCTCGCTTTCTTGCTGTGACTGGGCCGGCTCCTTCTCTTGCGTCTCCTGCGGCGGCTGCTGCTCTTCCTGACTCGATGGCGCTTCGGCGGCTTGTTCTTGCTTGATTTGGGCCTCCGGTTGCTCCTGCTGGTGCTTCTGGATCTCCTCGGAGAGCTGGGTCGGCCAGTCGGCCTCGCCCTCGGGCGTCGAGCGAGCCGCAAGTGGCTGTTGAGCCTGCAGCTGTGGCGACTGCTGCTGTTTCGGCTGCTTTTGCTGCTGCAGCTGCTGCTGTTGGAGCTGCTGGAGCTGCTGGAGAGGGCCGGGGGAGGCGCGGGGCGCCCGAGGCAGGGTGAACATCGCCCGCGCCGACGAGGAGGACGTCGTCGAGGACGGGGTGTCCGGGGTGGCTGGCAGAGGCCGGTTCCGCATCGACATCCGGGGCTCCGGGGTGCGGTTCAGCGAGGCCACCGAGCAGCCGTTGGCGGACTTGCGCTCCCCGAGATTGTCGTACACCGGCTCGGCGATATCTATTCGGACAACAAAATTCGTCACTTAGGCTTGGCCTCTTTTTATTTTTTTTTTATTATTTTTCTTTTTTAACATTTACTTTGCTGTGTTGTGAGTTAAGTTGTGGGGCTTTTGGTTAAGTGGATTTTTCGGTTCGGTGGCTAGTACCATGTTGTCTCGACTTTACCTTTTATTTCGCAAATTCAGTAGGATCAATTTTGCGTATTTTTCTTAACAATATTAACTTTCACCGAAACGAACATTCCTTGCATGCAATGTATAAGTGTACTTTGACAACATCAAGAAATATCACGTGTCCAAGCCATTTAATTTAAAATGTTATTTTTTATTTAAGACGTTGTAAAAAATCAAGTTATTGCAGTATTAAATCATTGACACTTGAAACACGTGATATTTAAAATTCATAGAAAACATGCAACATCCAGAATCATCGTATGAAAGAACAGAAAAAAGATAACTTGAAAGCGTATTCGCATATCAATAAGAAATTACCAATGAAAAATACATTGTAAATAATTGTATTTAAATTAATAAACCTGCAATAATATGAAAAAATTAAATAATATAAGCTACAAAATAATAAACTTATAAACCTGCAGTGTAAAATAACTATACTGATAGAATTCGGCCAATTATATGTTAATAAATTTTCTGTTAATTATCGTGCTAAATACGTGTGGATTAAAGCACTTGCAATTATCTATCAGAAAAAGTTGTAAATGATAAAAATTTCGATATTACATTACAAATTAAGTGCAATGTAATAATCGTTAATTAAAATTAAAATTTATATTTTCATTAATAAATAATGAAAAGTTGTAAAAAAAGTGATTTTTTCACGAAATAATTAATGTTCTTAAGTGAGAACGAAACGATGACACAATTAATAATCACTTACAATTATTCTGCTTTCAAATTGAGATATTGAAAAACATCAAAATTTACTTAGTTCGCAGTCTTTTTCTAGAATTATAATCTCGTTTCGTAATCAAATTTCTTGCGAGATTTTAAAAGGATTTGAGACAGAAAATTAACTGCGCATCGTTTATAAATTAACGAAAAGTTTCAGCTAAAAAAAATATCTTTACAGTTAAAAGAAGCAAGTTTGAGAAGAATGACTTTTCGAAAATAAACTTTTGAACATAACTAATTCGAATGTTAGCCAAGAAGCAAACGTGATCATTAAAGAAGCATTTTAAATGAAGTACTTCATAATTTGAATAAATAAATACATATTTTTCCGTTTTAAGATATTTTCAAAATTTATGATTTTTTTTCAGAAATATACAAACAAGATAAATGATATTTATCACTTTGTACAACATTCTAGATAAACAAATCTAAAACAGTAAAATTACAACGAATTAAGAATGGAAATTAACCTTATGTAAGTGAGGATTTCTTTACAAGTTGCTTATACGAAATTATTATGTTATAGCTTATAAACGTTGCTTATTTATAGTGCACTCAAAACTTTCCAAAAGTAAGCGCAGGGCATCAAAGCATGAGTAGAAGCAGGCCCGTTATGTAAGGCATGAAACACAAGAATCATAAAAGTTAATTTTTTCAAATCAGCACATACTTGTTATTTTTTTTATTATGTTTATAATTTTTTTCTTTGTTTTTTTTTGTAAAAAAATAGTTTTCGATGCAAAAGTACGATTTTTATTTATTCAAATTGAATTAAAAAATATCCAGCAATGAAATAACATAAGCCTATCTATACAATAATGAATAAAAATTCTAAATTTAAAAACACCATTTTCAAGTACCTAGAAGTTAGTTTTGAATAGTAGCGAAAGAGCTTAGTTTGCAAACCTGTGCAAAAAACATTAGTAACGGCGTATGCGTATTAAAAATTACATCTATGATAGTATCAGTTACTTTTGATAATAAGATATTATAACCTATGTACTTTAAGTTCAGAAAAAAATCCAATTTGAATAAATACAACTGCAAAAAAGTAATTAATATGTTTTTTTTTGTTCAGTTCTACAGAAACGGTAAGTTTCAAATAGATAATTGAAAATAATTAATTTTTTACAGGAACAATATACATTTTACTTTCTAAACAATTTGTCATCCAATGATTTATTTATGTTATTTTATGTACGTACGGAATAAAATTAGTAATACTATTCTCTTTAAAATTGTTTATTCCTGCCGTACAATATGTTGTTTTAGTACTGAAATAAAGTTGAAAAGCGCTCTTGTACTTTTCTCTTACAAGTGTACTAAAGTTTCACCAGTTTTGTTTGACACGTAGTTAAACTTTGAAACTGTAAACACTAACTAAAAAAAATTTCATTTTACATCAAAACTCAAATTTGACTAAAATTTAGTAATGAAGATCTTTTTTTTAGATATTCATTTATAGCCAATGTATTTTTAATTTACAGATATAATCTATCTGTAAAAATACTCTGCAATTTTCGAAATAAATTTAGAAAGTCTAATAAAATTTAGTTAATCAATTACGTATAACCTTATAAATTCATATTACTTTCTCAAATTGAAATCGCGCGGATTAAAATAAAACTATCGGTTCTTCGGATTATTTCAGCGTCATCTACCATGCGGTATAAACTTTGACAATTGAAAATTTACCAAATTTACGAAGCAAAATTGGAATACCTAGAGATATTACAAAATCCATGACAAATGAATATTTGTATAATATACTTTTAACAACTTGGAACTCGGTTAGTCTGCAACTTTTACAAATTGTAATCGCCGAACACCGACACGAAAAAATTTTCCAAAATCTACAAATATTGCCTCGTTTGCCATAGATTAGAAATTCACAAACACGTATGTGTTGTACAATGTCGGCGTTCGGCGCAAGCTCGAGAAAAAACGTCATAAGAGCCCTGCTGAAAAGAGCAGCACGACGTTACGGCATGCATGGCTTCGAAGCGGCTCGGCCAAAACGAAATCCCAGAGTGGGGCGATAAACCAGAGCCGAGTAGATAGTCGTATATAGATAAAAAAAAAATAAGGATCGAGATAAAAGTTGGTCCGCGCTTTCGTGCGCTGCGGAGGCGAGACTTACCGCGCTCTGTGGGCGACATGGGCGGGCAGCTGCTCCAGCTGGGGGCCCTCGGGCGTCTGGGTATGGTGCCGTAGCCCCCGTGCCTGGACATCGGCATGACGTGCGGGTGGTGGCCGTAGCTGTAGGGCGTGACGGAGCTCGAGCGCGGCGGGTGGGGCAGGGTCTTGAAGGAGGTCCCGGGCCCGGGGGAGTAGCCGAGGAGGACCGAGGCCGCCGGGGAGGAGGGCGAGCCGTAGACGAGGGGCCCGAGCTGCGGCTGGCTCGGGAGCCGCGAGTTGTCCGGGGCCGTCGAGGCCTGGGACGTCGGCGAGGAGTTGCGCCCGCCGGAGAAGGCGAGCAGGTCCGGGGGGTACTGGCGGTAGGGGGTCGTGTTGCGGGAGAGCGTGCCGATGCCGCTGAGCACGCTGCCCCCGTGCTGGCTCAGCGGGGCGAAGCCGATCGGCCGGACCAGGCCGCCGCCTCCCCCTGGGCCTCCGGCGCCGATAGGCGTGAAGTGGTGGGCGCTCGGGCTCATCCCGCCGGCCGGGCTGCCCATCCTCCCGGAGATCGAGCCGTCGAGGTTGATGCTGAGGTTGCCCCGGCCGATCACCGACTCGAGCTCCGGCGTCGCCCGGCCGCCCCGCTCCTCCTCGCTCAGGCCGTTCGCCAGGACGCCGACGACGCTGCCGACTCCGTCAGCTGTAAGAGGATGAAAACTCGCCGTAGGATAATGATCTAAAAAATTGTAGGAGCGTGAATATAAGGCATTTTAAAGTCATATCGCTTTGCCGCGCTCTTCAAGCTGTTTCGATGAAAAAGTGGGCGTGTTCGGTAAAATTGTCAATGAAAAATCAAACGCAAATTTTAACGAAATTCCAAAAAAAAATAAGTCATCTACGATAGCAGAGTTAAAACATAAGGTGGTGGTTTGACTTACCGAAGACGGAGTCGTTGTCAAGGAGGGTCTTGTTGAGCTCGGTCATCTCGGTGCCGTGGGAGGTGACCGAGGGCGCCTCGTACCTCCTCGGCGGCTTGACCACGGGATTGATGGCCGTGATGAGGGACTTCTCCTGCTCGCTGTGGCCGTGGTGGTCGAGCGAGGCCGCCTCGGCGCTCTTCTCGTCGTGGTTCGAGCGCCGGCGGCGGCAGTAGCAGAGGCAGAGGGTCAGGGCCATGACGAGGAAGAGGAAGGCGACGATGCCGAGGCCGATGGCCAGGGGCAGGCCGACCATGCTCTCGCGGCGGTTCGGCCCCTCGCCGAGGACGACGAGGGTGTGGCTGCGCTCGGCGAGGCCGCCGAAGTTCTTGGCGATGCAGACGTACTCGCCCTTGTCGGCCATGTTGACCTCGGGTATCGTGAGGTTCGCCCAGTCCTCGGAGTACTGGAGGATGTAGCCCCGGTCGCTGGCGTGGCGCTTGGTCCCGTTGCCGAGGACCCGCTGCCGGTGGACCCAGCTGATCTGGGGCCGGGGACTGGCGGTCGCCCGGCACCAGAGCTGGGCGCTCCCGACGCCCGCGTCCCCGTGCTGGCTCGAGTCGAGGAGGTCGATCTGCGGGGCGCAGGCGAACTCCTCGCTCTTGATCTCGTCCCAGTTGCGGCCGAGGAGGGCCTCCGGCTTGGCGCAGGAGGTCGGCCTGGTGTAGAGGTTGCGCTGGATCGCCCAGTCGCGGAAGGGCTTGAGGTGGCAGTCGCAGTGCCAGGGGTTCCGCCTGAGCTCGAGGCTCCCGAGCTTCGGCAGGCTCTCGAAGCTGTGGAAGCTGAGCTTGGTCAGGTTGTTGCCGTCGAGCGTGAGCGTCTGGAGCCCGGGCAGCTGGCGGAAGGTGCGCTGGCCGATCTGGTAGAGGTGGTTGTCCGAGAGCTCGACCTTCTGCAGGAACTCCAGCCCGTAGAAGAGGTCGTCGTCGAGCCGCTGGAGCCGGTTGTGGTTCAGCAGGAGGACGCGCAGCCGCTCGGTCTCGTTGAACGTGCCCCGGTGGAGCTGGTGGATGCGGTTGTTCGACAGGTCGATCTCGATTATGATGCGCAGCCCGTTGAACGCCCCGGCGTTGACGACGCGCACGTGGCAGTCGCGCAGCGTCAGCTTCTGCAGGTTGTCCAGCTCGACGTTGGTGAAGGCGTTGTCGGGCAGGAGGGTGATCGGGTTGCCGCTTATGTCCAGGTGCTGGATCTCCTTCGACAGGGTGCTCGGGATCTCCTCGAGGTTCATCTTCTTGCACTCGGCCGTCCGCCTGCCCGACGACCAGATGCACTTGCAGTACGGCACGTTCTGGCAGCCCCACTCCCGGTCGCTCGCCCAGCTCACCTCGGCCATCAGGCCCAGGCAGGCCAGGAGGCACAGGCTGCGCCCGAGCCCCCTCCACCCCGCCAGCCCCGGCGGCGGCGGCGGCTTTGAGCTTCGCATTTTCCTCGTTCTGAAACAGCAACCATTCAACACTACTTTACCATTTTATTATTATATTCGGAAGTTTAACTTTTTCATCATTCACCAAAGAAATTCAATGTTTTGTATAAATAAATTTTCGATTTATTTTTTCAAACTCATTGAAAAGTCGATAATACATAATCACTTTTGCTATACCTACATAATAAATTTAATAAATAATCAAGTTACGTAAATTTAATAATTTGAGAATTATTCTAGAGTAGCTCGTTTGCCGTATGTAGCCGATATAAGGATAGAGAGAGAGAGAGAGAGATCCCGCGCGCGCACAATCAACGAAAGTGACAGGCGACATCCGTGTTAATCAAGCGAGCGAGGCCGGAAATAGCGCTAAAAAGCAAGTAAACAAGGCACTAAAAGCTCTCTCAGCAGGTATGTGTATCAACCCTCTCTCCCTGGAGTTGACCTCTCGTACCCGTTTCTACACTGAGAAAAAAATATAGTCAAGTCAACTAAAACTGTACTGTTAAATATCAGCAACCGAACTTACTGTTGGTTTTACAGTACAGCTTTGTTG